>CAUYRT010033306.1:0-33048 GCA_963574885.1 Lepilemur ruficaudatus | reverse complement strand
GAAAGAAATTAATTGGCCAACTAAATATATATAGAAAAAAGTAGCCGGGCATGGTGGCACATGCCTGTAGTCCCAGCTACTTGGGAGGCTGAGGCAGAAGGATCACTTGAGCCCAGGAGTTTGAGGTTGCTGTGAGCTAGGTTGACTCCACGGCACTCTAGCCTGGGCAACAGAGTGAGACTCTGACTCAAAAAAAGGGGGGGGAGGCTGTAGAATCATAACATGTAATTAAGAGTAGTAGCAATAAATACTGTGAGAGCTTTTAGAATTACTTGGGAATTATTGAACATATATCTGAATAGCAAATATTAAAATCAAAACGTATTAAATTTTATTTAAGTATGCCATTAACTGCACATTTTCAGAAGTAACAGTTTTTATGCAATACAGCTATTTCCTGTAACAGGAATTTTTTTGAAGACAAAGGAAAACAAATATATAGATACAGATAATTTGACAGCCCAAACACATATGCACATGAAATCCTCCTACTCTCTTTCCCCATAAGAGACACTGAACCAAATGCCGTTGGAAAGTAAATGTATTCTAACTGTCCCTTGGATAGAATATATACATTTTTAATATGTCACATACTAATTACTCATTGTGTGACTTTCCTTGGACAGCCTCCATGTGGCCCTTTAACATAGCCATTGATAATATAGCCCAGTAAATAATTTCCCTCCACAAATAGCTTATACTCAGTCACTACCCACCCCACTACCTAGGATGGATAAGAAATTATTTCCCACCACTCTCCTTGTAGTAACAAGGGTGTTGTTTTTCTGTCTGTTCCTAGATTGATATATGTGTTCAGCCCTACCCCCAATTCCCACATTATTTCTGCTCTGTTCCAGAGACTAGTCCCAGCTCTTGGCATTTGGATAAGAACTTGGGAGTTGAGGTGAGGTAGGAAGCAGAGAAGAAAGTACTGAACCTTAGCAAGCCTAGATTGGGTGGAAAAGGGTAGAAATAATCTAAGTATGTGTACCTGAAACGTAGCATCCTCAGGGAAGTTGGTAAGAAAACTCACAGGGCTTCCTGTCACCAAAACAAAATAATGTTGCTGCAGTCAAGACAGCCCTGGCTTTTTCTGCTGGGGTAAAACTGGAATCTCAGGGGATATGTCTCTGCTCTAGAAGGCAAAATCAGAATGATTTGCTTCTAAAATGTGACTGCCACCCAACTGTCATTGTCATTCATGCAGAGACTTCAGAAAAATGGCCCCTTCACTGCTCCACTGGGGCCCTGACCCAACCAAAGAGCCTGGGAACCATCCTAAAGACCCTGGTGAGAATGGCCTCACTGTCATCTGAGGCCCTCACTGCTGGACACAGGACCCCAGAGAAAGGGAAACACCCTCTTTTTTCACCTTTTGACTTTCCCCCAAAGTCTCTGAATTTGAACCAACTTATCAAATTTGTATTCAACATCTGCTTTGTGCCCAGGCACATGACAGGTTCTGGAAAGGATCACGAAGGAATCTGAAAGGTAGTGAAAAACATCAAGGAAGAAGCAGAATATTCTAAATGCCACACTGGGCCAAGGGAGCTCCTGGCAGAGCTGTGTTTATAACTCAGGTCTCTCTGCTGCCTAAACATGAGGTCAGGTGATTAGAAGAAACAAAACAAAGCAGATCTGTCCCCTGTCATCTGAGGGCAGCCAGGGGTGGGGATGTGTGTGTGTGGATCTCAGAGGGCAATTTATCCTGTTGCAATCCATTATGTGTCTGCCTTATCTTCTAATGGCAAGCACAGCCTCCATTTTGCACAAAACGTCCCTGACCTCAAATTCCCTCACTTCTTAGGCCATCATCCTGCCATCAGCACTAATGGGTGCTTTGGGCTCTAAATTCTCCAAGGCTTTATAGTATTAGGCAAAGAAACATTCCTTCTCTGAAGGCTTTGTCTTTTTTGTTACAGTCAAGTTTCCTGTTTCTCCCTCACTTTAAGACTGTCTTTACAATGTCAGGCCAAAACAAAAACAAAGCCAGGCACCCAGACTCCATTAGGATGCAAATTTATCAAGAAAATGCTATTTCCTGGCCGGGCGTGGTGGCTCACGCCTGTAATCCTAGCACTCTGGGAGGCTGAGGCGGGAGGATTACTTGAGGTCAGGAGTTCGAAACCAGCCTGAGCAAGAGCGAGACCCCTGTCTCTACTAAAAAATAGAAAGAAATTAGCCAGACAACTAAAAATATATAGAAAAAATTAGCCAAGCGTGGTGGTGCATGCCTGTAGTCCCAACTGCTCGAGAGGCTGAGGCAAGAGGATCGCTTGAGACCAGGAGTTTGAGGTTGCTGTGAGCTAGGCTGATGCCACAGCACTCTAGCCTGGGCAACAGAGTGAGACTCTGTCTAAAAAAAAAATAAAAAATAAAATGCTATTTCCCCATCTCTGCCTCTCCATCTTCTGTGATAATGGTGAGGAATTTTCATATATTTATTTACAAGTTACTCATTTTTAAGTGACCCTGGTTCAGGATCTAGTTGGTATTTCTTAGGCTTAGTTTAGGTTAGTTTTCTTTAAAAAGAAAACTTTTAAAATCCATATTACAAGGATGGATGACAAAGTAACAAGTTACATTGGGCTTCTTCTCTCTCATGACATTAATGTTTAGCCCCACCCTGGGAAGCTGGGTATTTTTGTAGTCTCTGGTTTCTGTTTGAGGTAATGCTTCTGGAACTTTTTTAAAGCTTTCCTCGGGGGAGATGCAAAAATGAGAACTAAGCCAAACCAAGAAGTGAGTTGATAGGAAAAAGGGAGAGAGAAGAGGGCTGATGTTCTGTTTCTGAAGTTCTGCTGGTGTCCTGTTTGCAAACCAAGCATGGAAACAGCTGTCCTAGGAGCCCAGGGCCAATAGTCTGGCTCAAGCCATGGGCTCTTGCCACTAACACAGAAAAGGCGAATCCTCCAGGATAACGGGTTCTCAGCGTGCCCTCCATCCCAAATATTAGAGGGTTCTGGCAGAGCCAGCCATATGCAGCTCCTTCCCCAGCTCTCCAAGCCCTGGGCGTTAGGTACAACAGCTATGCTGGTAGCGATAGCTGCTGCCCTTGTACCAGAATAGAGGCCCTTTCATTTTGGGATTACAGTAATTATGGTGATTTATGCCTCCAGAGTGAAAATTAACAATCTGGTGAAGTAACTAAAAATGAATGCATTCTTGCCCGAGTTCACTCCACCCAGCTGAGCCACCAAATAAAACCAGCATATGGGGCAATTAGGGAGCTGAGCTCCTGCTTTCAGACCACGGCATAAAGAGACGGAGATCACAGGCCCGGGTCCCCCTGCCTGGTTCAGTAATGACCACAACTCCCTAACAAGCATCCTCCTTTCCTCACAATAGTGTGTCGAGTCTGAGTCTTCCCATAAACACCAACTTGTGGTTCAGCCTCTCAAACAAAGTGATTTGTTCCAGGACATCGACGTTTTGCCTTTTTTTTATTACAAACTGGCTGAGGGAAGGGAAAGAGGGAAGTGAGGATAAACCTTTATCACATGGGTATGTGTGGGGCAAAGATTTTTTTTTTCTTCTTAGTCATATATTTGCTTTTATGTGACCCAGAAAGACTCTTATCTTTCCTAACTCCCACGGCCCACTCTCAGATTTCGGTGTGAATAGAATTTATATAAAATTTTTGGAAAGCTGTAGAGATCCAATATTGATTGATCATCGTCACCATTGAGCACATGCAGAAATCCCCAAGATAGTTCAAGTCTATCCCCATGGACTTGGACCTAATGGGACTTCACATGTAATAAGGATTGGTTAGGGTCACACTGTCAGCTGCTTGGAAATTTGCATGTAAATGAAGTATTCACTCACTCTTATTTCTCAGAGTTGGAAGAGGTTTAAGAGATCATTTAATCATTTGGGTGTGGTGGTTCATGCCTATAATCTCAGGAGGCTGAGGTGGGAGGATCGCTTGAGCCCAGGAGTTCAAGCCTACAGTGAGTATGACCTCACCACTGCACTCTAGCCTGGGCAACAGAGCGAGACCCTCTAATTTAAAAAGAGTGAGAGATAATACAATCAAGCCCAGACATTAGATTCTGTCATTATCCGAAATGGTTATATTCCTAAATCTCAATCTATGAAATTCTTCTCTCTGACCCAATTTATTCTTTTTCTCTACCATTGAATCTCTCTTACTTTTCATGGTGGCTAAATCTTTCATCTACTCTCTTCTCTCCAATTCATCAGCACTTTTAATTTCACTCATATCTCCTCCTGGCCTAGACATCATATTCAGCCATTTTGAAATTTGCTCACAGACGCCAAGGAATTCTTTCCTCCATTGGTTTTCTACCGTTCCTGACTTAACAGCCCCAAGTGGCTCCTGTTGCCCTGTTTCTCCCCTCCCACGCTGATGAGTATTGCTGAAGAAAGTCCCGAGGTCATGCTGGTTTGACCCAGTACAAATTCACAATCTCAAAGCTCACCAGGTCTCCAATTGGGCTCTCCTTGACCCTGGCTCTCCGTACAGTGTGACCCAAGACTTCTCAACTCTCCTTGAGTCCAAAACCCACGCCCACCACACTCATTCTGAGAAGACCTCACCTCCTACTTATAAGGAAGACAGAGACCATTCAAGACTCCACCTCCACCCTTGCCCTCACCTCCATCTCAGAATCAGTTCATATTCTCACCCAATTTCTCCTTTTGTCTCGAGGAACACGTCACTTTCCCCCACAGCTCATGCCTCCAACAGGCATCTCATCTCATCCCCTCCACTGCTGACTCCTCGTATCTCATATCCTTACCCTTTTTCTCTCTCCTTACCTTCTTCCTACAGACATTCTCAATTCCTCGTCAAACTAAAAATAGACAATCTTTTCTCTGTCTGCCTCTCCCTCAACCTACTGCCTCTTTGTTTCCGGACACAGCCAGAGTTCGGGGAAGAGTGATCTATTCTCAAAGCTCTCCTCCAGCCCCACCTCCAACTGACCCCCTGGGCCTCTGACCATTAGCTTCTACCCTCATGATGTTACTCATTTGTGTATTCATTCATTTGATAGATATTTATTGAGAACCCACCATGTGCCAGTAATTGTTGAAACCCCTCTCTCAGACAGTTTACCAATTACCTCCTGATCCAGTGGTTCGCCAACTTTGCAACACATTGGAATCATCTGGGATCTGTTTAAAATACTGATGCCTGGATCCCACCCTGAGATAGTCTGAGTTAATTGGTCTGGGTATGACCTGGGTATCAGGATTTCTGAAAGCTCTCCAGGTGATTCTAATGTGCAGCAAAGTTGAATACCCTTGAATTATGTGAGAGAAAAAGAAATACACTTCTGTCTGGTTTAAGCCACCATTATATGAGTGTCACTATGGTTGTCACTATTGTATCAGCTGAAACTACATCCTAGTAAGTAGATCCAGTCAGGTTTAACCATCATTTCTGGCAACTCTCCCAAGTGCCAATCCCACATTTCAACTACTTTTTGGGTGCTCCATCTGGATGTTCAACCAAGATCTTTTATTTTTATTTTTATTTTTGAGACAGAGTCTCATTCTCTTGCCCAGGCTAGAGTGCTATGACTTCAGCACTCTAGCTCACAGAAACCTCAAACTCCTGGGCTCACGCAATCCTTCTGCCTCAGCCTCCCGAGTAGCTGGGACTACAGGCATGTGCCACCATACCCAGCTAATTTTTTCTATATATTTTTAGTTGTCCAGCTAATTTCTTTCTATTTTTAGTAGACATAGGGTCTCGCTCTTGCTCAGGCTGGTCTCGAACTCCTGAGCTCAAACGATCTGCCCATCTCAGCCTCCCAGAGTGCTAGGATTACAGGCATGAGCCACCTCGTTTGGCCCCAACCAGGATCTTAAAGTTAGTATATTTAAAACCAAAGTCATCATTCTTTTTCCCATGCTAATTCTTCCTGCTATTTTCTCTACTGCTGCATAAAAGGCAGTCCCTGGCCGGGCGCAGCAGCTCATGCCTATAATCTTAGCACTTTGGGAGGCCAGGCAGGAGGATTGTTTGAAGTCAGAAGTTTGAGACCAGCCTGAGCAAGAGTCAGACCCTGTCTCTACAAAAAATAGAAAAAAATATCCAGGCATGGTGGTGCACACCTGTAGTTCCAGCTCTTGGGAGGCTAAGGCTGAAGGATCACTTGAGCCCAGGAGTTCAAGGCTGTATCGAGCTATGATCATGCCACTGCACTCCAGCCTGGACGACGAAGAGACTGTCTCAAAAAAAAAAAAAAAAAAAAAAAAAGACAATCCCATATTCAGTCACCCAGGCTCCAAATTGGTGATGCCTCCTTTCTTCCCTTATGACCCCTACATCCGATTAACAGCTCCCCACAACCTTGGCTCCCTGCACTCTCTGCATGTCCCGTACACTTCATCCAAACCAGACCACTTGCTATCCCCACTCCTAAATATGCATTATGCTTCCAGAGCTATTGCTGTTTCCGCACTTACTTCTACTGAGAGTCCCCTCCCAGTAGGCCCTTCTCTTTAAAGGCAAGTCTGAGTCATTCACCCCTGAAGTCCATCTCAAAGCCTTGCACGTGGTAGGCACATAAACATTTTTGAATGGAACAGATCAAGTGGTTTGCCCAAAGCCACATGGCTAGTTATAGATGTCCTGCCACATGATGGAGACAGTACATTCAGATGATAAAAACTATATTTCCTTCTTTTTTTATTGAGCTGACAATGTCATAAGCACATGGACTTCTCAGGAAAAAGTAGTGATTTCAGAAATCCTAAACTACAATTTAGATAACTTTGCTGCTATTTTGAGCCTTGGCTATGCTACACACTACAATTATGCCCACGTGTCTGTGCAATACAGATACCGAATATAAGCATTTATGTGTTCACGGGCTAGATGTGAACCTTCATCCAAACATGCTGCGGCCTGTCTGGTTCCTTATGGGCCAGGAAAGCATTCTGAATACCGAGATATATTTTTTAAGTTGAGCTTGCTCAGGCCAAATTGAGAATCACTATGGGATTTTCTGAGCCAATTTTAAACAAATCAGAGGGTACCACAACCAATAATTGAGCAATGGCCCAGGCAATAGAGTAAGATCCTGTCTCAAAAAAAGAAAAAAAAAAACAGATTTTTGAGTCATAGGAAAAGAAAGTGAATCAGTATTTATTGAGCACCCGTATTTTAACTTAAGATCACTATATAATTTTTCTTGTTTGTCTCCTGGGCTAGAGTACAGTGGCATCGTCATAGCTCACAGCAACCTCAAACACCTGGGCTCAAGCAATCCTCCTGCCTCAGCCTCCCTCCTGAGTAGCTAGGACTACAGGCATTAAACAGTAGTTAAACCTAAGGGTGAGATGAAGGTGTCAAAATGTGAGAGCTGTATACCACATTGTGGCATTGGATGATATTATTAGCCCCATTTTACATATGAGAAAACTGAGGCTCAGAGAGGTGAAGGAGCAGCCTAAATGAACTAAGGCTTCCAGTGAATTTTCCAGTCTCAGGGAATGATGCCCATGGTCTTGTCTCTGCTACAAGATCCTGCCCCCACTTTGCCAGACTTGATTGGTCTAGACCAGCCACCTGACTCACATTAGGCCAATCAGAGTTCTTCCTCAGAATTTTTGAAATTGGAATTGAGGAAAAAGACCAGGCCTTCTTTGTTAGTAAAGCTAGGTATGATCCATGAGACACAAGAGATACCAGAAACCGTGATCCCCTCTCTGGACAGAAAGCTGGACTGAAAGAATAAAGCCAATATGTAGGAAAAAACAAAAACAGGAGATGCCTGTTTTTGCTGCCCTGAAGGCATTTAAGTCCCTTGTTCCAATTATCCCAGATTCTAGATGCCCTAGGATCCTTCCACTATATCCCTCTTCTGACCCAAGCTGGGTCAAGCCATCTTTGTACAACTAGTAACTACAGAGTAAAGAGGCCTGGATGGCAGGGTCTGACCCTGAGCCCATGCCGTTTTTGCTTCAGGAGATCAAGTTCACCTGGTCACTCAAATCTTATCCCTGAGAATGTGGGAATGAACCAAAGGCACCAAAGCCAGCCCTTCAACTTCACGTGACTCATGCACATTGCAGCCTCGATCTCCTGCAGCATGTGGGAAGCTGGTGTTCCCAGTGGTGTGCACATTTCAGGATGACACATGCACCTACGGGCATGGGTTCAGAAGGAAATGCTACACTCCCAGCTGTGTGTCTACACTGGACATGGATGGGACATGGTGAATAATCAGTCCCACGAGGCTACACCCAGGCAAACTCGTACAGACTTGGAAGAATGAGAGGTGAAAACAGAGGATGTGGAAAGTCTGAATTAAGGGCAAAGGTAACAGGCCTTTCCATGGTTATATGCTTTGCTGCTTCCAAAGTACTTTCCCGCCTGTGACTTTGTTTTGAGTCTCATGGCAACCCTGGGGGGTAGAAAGCAGGTACAGTATTACGTACATTTTACAGAAAAGAAAATCATGAAAAGACACTTCCCACAGTGCCAGGGGCATAGCAGGTGCTCAGTAAACCCTTTCATTCGTTCCATGTGCTGTGGATGCTCAGTGACCATTTGATGAATGAACAAATGAAGTGACTCATGCAATGTGACATAGCTAATAAGGGGCAGAGGAGGTGCTTCAACTCGGGTTATCTCGCCCTGGGCCACACTACACAATGCTGCATCCCAGACTGTAAGCATTCCTAACGCCTTCATGAATTCATATACCGCAAGTTCACAGACCTTAATTCCCCGCTGCATGAGAAAAGCACTTCTCATGGCTGCCAGCCCTGCAGAAAATTCTTCAAATAAATGCTTACTGGCCCTAGAAATGATTAGATCTTCAAGCATTGAAAGATCTTGCTTCTCAAGGAGGCTGTATCAGAAACCTATGGCTTGAGCACAAAAACACTCAAGAAAAAAAGAATGATTAGCACAGGAACTAGCAAATGATTTATGAATCGGGCACATGGCCCCAAGCTCCTTTTGCTGCTCTCAGTGGCATGTGAAGCTAATTTGAGGAGGCAGCGGGACATTCCATTACCTAAAACCCGAGGAGGTGAAAACCCTGCCCTATTAGTAGGCAATCCCAGCAGCAGAAAACGTGATTTCTCCTGCTGAGCACATGAAGATGATTCAGGCCTGTCACTGCTTTATTCCCTTGTCACCAGGAGAATATCAGTTCAGAAATCATATGCAGAAATTAGATCAAAATGTAAATGGAGCAAAGGCAGTGCTGTCACTTGGGGAATCTCCCCCAGCTGAAGCTGCAGAAGCTCTTCCTGGAAGAGAAGGTGTCTCCAATCCACTGGGAGACACCTGTCATTGACTCCCCTGGCACCTGACAGATGCTCCTGTTCCCGGGGCAGGCAGAACCAGCTGGGTGCGAACATCTAACTCAAATCTGTCTTGGACCATCTGGGTTCCTGGCTCGATTCCAACCAGACCCAATTCTGAGGAAATGAATAGAATAATCCCCATAGGGAGATGATTTGCTCCGTTGGACAGACTCCTCCAGGTCAGCCAAGATGAACCTGGGATTCCCCTTGGCTTTGGGGACAATGAGAATTCAAACGTATCCCAGGTCTTGGGGTGGTTGTAGGCATTTGGTCATTGAAGAGAGCGATTGAGCAAAGCAACTGAATGCCTAGTACAGGACAGATGCTGCGAGAGATTCAAGAGTCGATAAAAACCCCCCGCCCTCAAAGAGTTTATAATCCATATACAAGTTAAATCACATTACAGTAACAGGTTTTTTTGTTTTTTTTTTTTTTTTTGAGACAAGGTCTCACTATGTTGCCCGGGCTAGAATGACATCATCATAGCTCACTGCAACCTCAAACTCGTGGGCTCAAGTGATCCTCCTGCCTCAGCCTCTCAAGTAGCTGGGACTACAGGCATGCGCCACCATGCCTGGCTAATTTTCTCTATGTATTTTTTAGTTGGCCAGTTAATTTTCTATTTTTAGTAGAGACGGGGTCTTGCTCTTGCTCAGGCTGGTTTCAAACTCCTGACCTTGAGTGATCCTCCCTCCTCAGCCTCCCAGAGTGCTAGGATTACAGGCACCGTGCCCGGCCATGTCATCATGGTTTTAGCCCAAATTATCTACATACGTTCACTGTCGTGTATATCACTGCTGTTGCTGAACGCAGCCACTCCCAACAAGCCCCTTGATCCCGAGTCAAGAAACATCCCATCATCTTTACCACACTGTACTATAATCATGGACCAGGACAATGTAAAAAGATTTTCAACAAGCATCCAAATAAAAAGAGGTTTCTTTTTAGCCCTGCTTTAACCAGAAAAGTCCATTTATTCAGAACTTCCTCTATTCCCAAAGGTATTCCTGTACTAGGGAAGTCAGTCCTAAGTGGGGTGTTTATACCACAAAGGTAAAAGATAGTTGTTAGGGGCCGGGCACGGTGGCTCACGCCGGTAATCCTAGCACTCTGGGAGGCCGAGGCGGGCGGATCCCTCAAGGTCAGGAGTTTGAAACCAGCCTGAGCAAGAGCGAGACCCCATCTCTACTAAAAATAGAAACAAATTAATTGGCCAACTAAAAACATATAGAAAAAATTAGCCGGGCATGGTGGCGCATGCCTGTAGTCCCAGCCACTTGGGAGGCTGAGGCAGAAGGATCGCGTGAGCCCAGGATTTCGAGGTTGCTGTGAGCTAGGCTGACGCCACGGCACTCTACAGCCCAGGCAACAGAGTGATACTCTGTCTCAAAAAAAAAAAAAAAAAAAAAAAAGACCGTTGTTAGGGGTTGAACTGTTAGGGGTGGAACTCTCTTTCCATGATGTTGCAATCTTAACCCACAGCACCTGTGAATGTGCCCTTATTTGGAAATAAGGTCTTTGCAGATGATCAAGTTAAGATAAGGTTATTAGGGTAGGCCCCAATCCAATACGACTGGTGTCCCTATAAAAAGAGAGATTTGGACACAAAAACAGGCACCAGGGAGAACACCATGTGAAGATAAAGGCAGAGATCGGGGTGATACATCTCCACGCCAAGGAATGCCAAAGATTGCCAACAACGCACCACAGGCTAGGAGGGACTTGGAAACAAATTCTCCATCACAGCCTTCAAAGGGAACCAACCCGACAGACACCTTGATCTCGAACTTCTAGCCTCCAGAACCGTGAGACAATACATTTTTGTTGTTTAAGCCACCTATGTTGTAGTACTTGGTTGCTGCAGCCCTAGCACATGAGTACAAGAGTTAATAAAATTTTTTAGTACCTACCATATGCCAAGCGCATTATCTTCATAACTTCTCCTACTATATGCAGAACTTCATGCTGGGCACCAGGGGTAGAGGGTACAAGGGCTCACCAAGAGGACCCAAATACCGGGCTTTTCTGACCTCCAGGAGAAGAGATAATGGGGGCCAGGCGTGGCGGCTCATGCCTGTAATCCCAGCACTCTGGGAGGCCGAGGTGGGAGGATTGCTTGAGCTCAGGAGTTTGAGACCAGCCTGAGCAAAAGCAAGATCCCAACTCTACCAAAAAGAAAAAAAAAAAAACCAAACATCTGGGCATTGTGGTGTGCACTTGTAGTCCCAGCTAGCCGGGAGGCTGAGGCAGAAGGATCACTTAGAGCCCAGGATTTGGAAGTTTCAGCGAGCTATCATGATGCCACTGTATTCTACCTAGGGTGGCACAGTGAGAATCTGTCTCAAAAAAAAAAAAAAAAAGGAAAATTAAAAAAAAGTGACAGAGAAACTTTTATGTGTCCAGCACTGACGATAGGCATTGGAAAAACTAAACAGAAATGTCTCTGCTCTCATAGAGCTTCAATCTGGCCAGGGACACAGACAACAAACAAACAGATACGTAAACAAGATGGTGCTTGATAATATAGGGGCAGGAAGGAGTGATACCTTTCCTCCTCCACTAGAAAGAGCACAGATGACATTTTTATAACAAAGACAGATTAACAAGAGACAAGCACAGCAAATGTATTTAATCAAAGTTTTACATGATACAGGAACCTTCAGAAATAAAGACCCAAAGACCCAAGGGAAACTCTATTTTTATGCTTAGGTTCCATTTAGAATGGACAGCCATATAGCAATGTGATTGGACAAAAGGGTATGATACCATGGTAATATACTGGGGCGGGGGAACCCCAGCAAGGCTTGTCTGTTCAGATTCCTCTTGGCTTCTCTGTGTAGCATTTCCCCCCTATACCATGGGGCAGACCCCCTGTGGAATGAGAGTCTTTGAGGGAGAAGGGAGAGAGTGACCTTTCTAAGTTTTGCGGCTTGCTTTGTGGGGAACAGGGCTCTAGTTTCTATGAGCCACCACCGGGGAGAGAAATTCTGGTTTCTACGATGCAGTTTAGGGGAGAAAGAGAGACAGGAGGGCAGGAGAAGGTCACAGAGACTTTGCTTCTGAGGACTTCCAGTCTCCTTTAGTTCAAAGTTTTCAGCATGCCTGGGTCACACTTCGGGGAATTGTCTTCTGAGCTCTGACAACAGCAGAAAGAGCTACGGAAACAGAAAGCAGGGTGAGTCATTCATTCAGCGTTCATTTAAATAAGCTGTAGCATCGGCAACGAGTTGGGCACTGTACTAAGTGTTGGAGATAACCATAAACAAAACCTGACGGAGATCCCTGCACACTTGACCTC
Organism: Lepilemur ruficaudatus; assembly: GCA_963574885.1. Lineage (NCBI taxonomy): Eukaryota > Metazoa > Chordata > Mammalia > Primates > Lepilemuridae > Lepilemur > Lepilemur ruficaudatus. The sequence goes on along the minus strand of CAUYRT010033306.1, from coordinate 20,453 downwards.
AGGTTCCAGTCTTACAAGTGACAGAGGGTGTGAGGTTGGTGGGGGCAGGGAGGAGAATCCTATTTTAGAAGCAGTGGTCAGAGGAAGCCTCTTTGAGGATGGGGCTTTAGCTGAAGGGGAAGTCTCTCCAAGAGCCTGGCAAGGAGAACAACAAATGCAAAGGCCCTGAGGCAGGAAGGCAGCTTCCATGAGAAAGGAGGCCAGTGGAGCTGAAGCCAAGCTGGAGGGAACTGACACTTTGTGGAAAAATCTGCAGGTCCTCTGACTTCTTTTTTTTTTTGAGACAGAGTCTCACTCTGTTGCCCGGGCTGTAGAGCGCCGTGGCGTCAGCCTAGCTCACAGCAACCTCAAACTCCTGGGCTCAGGCAATCCTTCTGCCTCAGTCTCCCAAGTAGCTGGGACTACAGGCATGTGCCACCATGCCCGGCCAATTTTTTCTATATATTTTTAGTTGTCCAATGAATTTCTTTCTGTTTACAGTAGAGATAGGGTCTCGCTCTTGCTCAGAGCTGGTCTCGAACTCTTGACCTCGAGTGATCCACCCGCCTCGGCCTCCCAGAGTGCTAGGATTACAGGCGTGAGCCACCGTGCCCAGCCACCGCGCCCAGCCGTCCTCCGACTTCTGAACTGTGGTTGGACATGGGAGTCCAGGAGCACTGGGGCTGGAGTGGGGGAGGTTTCACCTCCTTCTTCCACTCACCCACTTCCTGGGCCTGGGACAGAACCCTGAAAGGGATACATGGGCCTCTCCAATCCCAAACTCCCAGGGAAGTGAGAATAGCAGTGAGGAAACTGGCTGGGAGGCTTCCTCTGCTGGGTGCAGCACTCTCCCTTTCTGGAGGGAGTGGAGGCACCCAACACGTGCTATAATGGTCATACTAAATTTTTCCAGCATCCAAGGCCTGCTGCTGCCTCTGCCTCTCGCTTTCCTACTTTGCTAGAGCTCTGAGTTTCTTTCTTCCCTCAGGTGCAGAACAACTTGAGATAAGCTGGGTTTTGATCTGTTTGGGTTCCGTCTGTTTGTTTTCTCCACCTAGGGAATTTCTCCCACCTCCAAGCAGCCTAGACAAACCCATTTTCATTTTTGTGTATTTTCCACCTGGGGTGTGAGGCTGTCAGGCCCAACAACTGGCGAGGTATCTCCACGGTGCAGCTGGCAGCCTCTCTGCAAAGGTGTAACATGATGCTTTGGGGAGTAATTTACACTGGAAGGAGATGTTGGAAGTTATTCTTAATTTGCAGCCCACCAGCATTTCACACAATGATGGAACTCACTGGTCCTCCCAGGAAGGGGGCCCCTCTAGAGCAGGTCAGTGATGCCTTTTGCTCACTGCCCTGCTCAACTCCCTCCCCACAAACACACACACACAAACTGTGATTTGCCACCTTTCCATTTACTTCAGAGGAAAAAAAAGCAGCTCAGAACCACACACCGCAGCAGGCAGGCAAGGATGGGGCGGGTCAGGACCTCTTTGTGGCGTAAGAATGAACCATCCTCCCTCGCCCCAAGGCTCAGCACTTCCTCTGCTTCCCAGCCACTTCTGGGAAGGCTCTGAGTCCCGAGGAGTGCTGAGAAATTGGCTTCTTAAAGTACAGGAGCTCTCACCCCCCAGGGATCATAGGTGCCAAGGTGAGACCTTGGGACAAGCCCCATCTCAAATTAGATTGAACTGGGCCGGGCGCAGTGGCTCACGCCTGTAATCCTAGCAGTCTGGGAGGCCGAGGCCAGAGGATCACTAAAGGTCAGGAGTTTGAAACCAGCCTGTGCAACAGCAAGACCCTGTCTCTACTAAAAATAGAAAGAAATTAATTGGCCAACCAAAAATATATAGAAAAAGTTAGGCGGGCATGGTGGCGCATGCCTATAGTCCCAGCTACTCGGGAGGGAGGCTGAGGCAGAAGGATCGCTTGAGCCCAGGAGTTTGAGGTTGCTGTGAGCTAGGCTGCTGCCACGGCACTGTAGCCTGGGCAACAGAGTGAGATTCTGTCTCAAAGAAAAAAAATAAAAAAAAAAAAAGATTGAACTGCTGCCTTCTTGGAATGGCAGGTTAGTAGAAGCTTCTGGAGTAAATATTGTGTTTCCATGAACAGCTTTGAGAGAGGCTTCTACACAGAGAAAGGAAGAACCTAGTAGAGCAGGGACCCCAGTTCCTAGTCCTGGGAAGAGACAGTGGGGTAACCAAGGGATAGCTTAGAAAGGTTTCTCACACCCCGGTGATCAGCCCACACTGGCCCCCGACTTTGTTGGGCACTATTGTTTGTATTGACTGTTCCTCCATGTTGTCACCCTCTAAGCCCTCCTGAATGGAAATTTTGAAGCCACACTAGTGAAAATAATAACAACTCGGAAACCACTCGAGGCTTCTGCCATCCACACTCTGAACTCCCAAATATTTTGTATCTATAGAACACTTCACAATTTACACACCCTGTTCCCCTTAAATTATTGATTTGAATTTCATGACCAGCCCATGAGGTAATATTAATGGTTAGGGGTTATTAGCCCCATTTTACTACAGAGGAAACTGATGCCCAGAGAGGTCAAGTAACTTGTCCAAGGTCATCCAGCTAGTACAGGAAGTGGTGAAATAGGGACCCAGATCTAAACATCCCACATCCTGGTTCAAAGGACTGAGCACTGTGTCCCCTTTGCTCGTGTAACCTCGGCTCCTCCTCCACCCAGATCTCTGTGGTTGGCAAAGAGAGACCACATGTGCTTAGGTTGGCTGGGGGAGGACGGGAACCGACTTTCCCACGGGGGGCGGGAGTGGAGTGTGCTCTCAGTGACAGCCTCGTTAGGATGATTAAATCGTCCTGTGCTGGTGACAGATTGGAAGACTGGAGGCAGGTGGACAATGAACCCGGGAGCACCTCTGGGACAGCCCGGCCAGTGTCAGCCATTCATCAGCAGGAGCTGGCTGGGCCTCCTGGGGTCCTCCGGCACTTCTGGGGACAAGACAGCCTGGGGCCCTGATGAGCCAGACGTTATCTCCTGCCATTTACATCTAAAATTCCTCATTTCCTGGCATAAAGGGGTGGTATAATGGGCTTGGCACTCTCAGTTCCTTCCTGACCCCCATTTAGGGCAGCCTCAGGGGAAAGTTCCCCAAAGGTTAAGTGAAGTTAGGTGACAGCAGGAATACAATTAGACAACCTGGCCAAGAGGTGTTGGAAGCCTGTGGAGGACAATTTGTTAGAATCTATCAGACTTTTAAACAAATGAATTTATCCTACAAATATACTCTCTTAAAGGCCAAATAAAGCATTCATAAAGACATTCATTATAGCATTTGTCCATGTATTGAACACATACCTATTAACCACTGAGGACAGAGCAGGGAACACGCCAAAGTAGCTGCCCTCGTGAGCTTTTATTTGAGAAAGGGAACAGTTATTCATTCATTCAATAAATATTTATTGAGCCCCTACTATGTGTCAAGCTTTGTTCTAGGATAGGGTTGCCAGATATTAATAAAATACAGGACACCCAGTTAAATTCAAATTTTAGAGAAAAAACATTTTTTTATTATAGCTATACCCCAAATGTCCTGCCTTCTTAGGACATATGTATGGAACACACTTATACTAAGAAATTACAGTAGTCCCCCCTCATCCTCAGGGGATACACTTCCAAGACTCCCAGTAAATGCCTGAAACCACAGATAGTACCAAACCCTATATATTCTCTGCTTTTCCCTGTACACACATGCCTATGATAAAGATTAATTTATAAATTAGGCACAGTAAGAGATTAACAAAAATAACTAATTAAAAATAAAACAACTATAACAACATGCCAGCATAACAACCTAAAATAAGGGTTACTTTAACACAAACACTGAGATACCACAACAGTCGATCTGATAACCCAGACAGCTACTAAGTGACTGGCAGGTGGGAAACATATATAGTATGGATGTGCTGGACAAAGGGATGATTCAAGTGCCAGGTGGGACAGAGTGGGATGGCTCAAAATTTCATCACTCTACTCAGAATGGTGCACAATTTAAAACTTATGAATTGCTTATGTCTGGAATTTTCTATTTAATATTTTTGAGCTGTGGTTGACCACGGGTAACTGAAACCCTGCGAAGCAAACCCACAGATAAGGGGATTCTGCTGTATTCATTGTTATCTGCATTTCAAATTCAAAACTGAAATTTCACATTCAAAAATTGAATTTCAAATTCAAAACTGGGCAGCCTGTATTTTAATTTGCTAAATCTGGCAACCCTATTCTAAGAATTTTTTATAGGAACAAAGGTTTGGAAATATCTAAATATCCATCAACAGGGGACCAGGGGAGTAAATTATGGTAAATCCAAACAATGGCAAATTGTTACCAAAGAAGTAATGAAATAGATCTATATGGTGACTTGGAATTATTTCCAAGATGCATAGTTACGAGAAAAGAGGAAGGTTCAAAACAGTGTACAAATTATCCCACCATCTGGTAAAGAACAATAAATATAGAGATATGTACATATCTTTCATCAAAACATAGACTCTGGAAGACACCCAAAGATGGATGGCAGTGCTCGCTTCTGCAGAAGGGAACAAGAAAACTCGGGGATAGCAGGGCAGCCCCATAGCCTCCTTGAGGGTCTTCAACAGTCAGGATTTTGGAATGGTCCCAGAGCAGGAGAAAGGACAAAATGACCTAGGTGGGTCACCTAAGCTCAACATAAAGAACTTGAGGTGTGGACCATGGCACACGTTCAGGGCCAGTTACAGAATTTTCAGGGTCCCGTAGACAATGTGTGACTACTTATTTATAAATTATTAAGAACGTCAAATTGACCAGGCAAGGTGGCTCGTACCTGTAAGGCTAGCACTTTGGAAGGCCAAGGCAGGAGGATCACTTGAGGCCAGGAGTTCAAAACCAGCCTGAACAACATAGCAAGACGCTGTCTCTATAAAAAAATAGAAAAAATAGCCAGGCATGGTGGCATGCCCCTGCAGTCCCAGCTACTTGGGAAGTTGAAACAGGAAGATCATTTGAGCCCAGGAGTTGGAGGTTGCTGTGAGGACGCCACTGCACTGTAGCCTGGGTGACACAGTGCGACCCTATCCCAAAAAAAAAAAAAAAAAAAAAAAAAAAGGAAAAGGAATGTCAAAATGGTAACAGCAGAGCATTAAATCAAGTAAAGGCTCCTTCTAAACATGGGTCCCTGCTCAACTGCATAGGTAGCACACCCATAGAGTGGGCTCTGAACATACACCGGGACTAGTAAGTCAGAAAGGGGCAGTTTTGCTACAAGACATCCCAGCCCTGCAAAGCAGAGAAAACCTACAGCTCCTGGTAGATTTCCTCACACAAGCACACCCAGGAACGTAATTCCTCACGGGGCCATTTTCCACACTCACCACCGCTCTGGTCATGAGCTCAGAGCAGAAACTAAAGCAATAAAATGAGCATAAATCAAAGCCAGCCATGTTAATAAAATGGATCCAAAGGGTCAGCATGGCAGGCAGGACATTAGAATGCAGACAGCTTTAGTATCTGCCTGTACAAATTACACAAATTGCTGTCAGAGGTACCCCAAAGTTCACACAAAATATGCCTCCAAGCTCATTTAACTCCCATTTCTGCAGCAGTAAATTATTAACCAGGCAAGCTTGAGCTGGTAGAGCTGTTGGCGCAACATCGGCCTGAGGTCCGCACAGAAAACTGCTCGATAATTTGTACTGGAAGTGACCCGGTGCTAAATTCATTCCCTAAGCCCTGGCGCAAGGCTACAGGGGGAAAAATCCCCAAGACAGTGTTCTACTTATTTGGAGCAGAGTGCAAAGTCCCCAATGAGGGGCCAAAGATGATTCTGCAGCCTCAGAGTAGAGGTCCCTAACCCAGGGGTCAGTGACCTCATAAGACCAAGGACACAAGGCCTCTGGCAGGTGAGAAAGGAAAGAGGAGAGATAGGGACAGGAAAGAAAGAGTCTTCATGAGAATACAGCACAGGGTGAAGAGGGGAGGGGATGGAACAAGAAAGACCCCAGAAAGCTTCTTTCTTTGGGGCAAGAATATATAGACAGGAGAAATGAGTCCCAGCATTCTGTAGCACTGTAGGGTGAATGTGATTAACGATAACTTAGTGTATATTTTTTAAAAACTAGAAGAGGGGATGTTGAATGTTCACAACACAAAGAGATGATCAGTGTTTGAAGCGATGGATATGCTAATTACATTGATTTGATCTTTACACATCATATACATGTATCAAAATATCACTCTGCTATCTTATAAACATGTACAATGATTGCGTGTCAACTAAAAATAAAAGGAACAAATAATCGTCAAGTGGAAAAAACAGTGCTTGGCATATAGTAGGCATTCAATAAATATTTGTAGAATTAATTAATTAATAGGCTCAATGGGGCAGGTAGCTCATTCTGTGGCAAATACGTTCAAGCCACATATTGTATGATTCCATTTATATGAAATGTCAAGAATAGGCTGATCGGATGCCACTGCACTCTAGCCTGGGCGACAGAATGAGACTCTGTCTCAAAAAAAAAAGAGGAATAGGCCAATCCATAGAAACAGAGGGTAAATTCATAATTGCCAAGGGTTGGGGGGAGGGGAGGATGGGGAGCAGCTACTGATAGGTACGGGGTATTATTGGGAGATAAAAGTGTTCAGGAATTAGACAGTGGTAATGATGGCACAACTTTGTGAATATACTAAAAGCTGCAGAATTAGACACTTCAAAAGGGTGAATTTTGCTGGGCGCGGTGGCTCACGCCTGTAATCCTAGCACTCTGGGAGGCCAAGGCGGGTGGATTGCTCAAGGTCAGGAGTTCAAGACCAGCCTGAGCAAGAGCGAGACCCCATCTCTACTAAAAATAGAAACAAATTAATTTGCCAACTAAAAATATATAGAAAAAATTAGGTGGGCATGGCGACGCATGCCTGTAGTCCCAGGTACTTGGGAGGCTGAGGCAGGAGGATCGCTTGAGCCCAGGAGTTTGAGGTTGCTGTGAGCTAGGCTGACACCACAGCACTCTAGCCTGGGCAACAGAGTGAGACTCTGTCCCCCCCCCAAAAAAAAAATTCTGATGCCAGGCAACCACCCCCAGACATTCTGATTTAATCCATCTGAAGTGCAATCTGGGTACCGAGATTTTTTTAAAGCTTCCCAGGTGACTCTGACAGGCAGCAAAATTTGAGAACCACTGGCTTAGCAAATGATTGATGAACAGTCATCCCTGGGAGGCAAAAGCCTGACCCCACACTCCTCCTCCTCAGTTTCACCTCAGGGCAATCAGATCAGATTTGTCCTTGGCAGAGAGAACAGCTGCAGTCATTCCTGCTGTTCACCCTGCTGGACAGAAGCAAATCAGAACATTCTCTCCTGTTCCTTCAGGGCCACTGCTCTCCTTGTAAACATGTGGTGATGAGATCATTGGCAAATCTGAAGAAGAATCCATCCTGCAAAGCCTGGCCTCTTACAATCTCCCCGGCTCTCTGTTTCTCGCCCCCATTTGTAGCTGGGATTGAGAGGGAGAGAGGAAGCCACTTAATAAACACATTCTCAGTAGGGCGTAGTAGGCTTCTGGGTCATCCTTCCCAGGGACATTCATATTTCAAAGAAGACCTGCTAAACAAAGTCCAAGTCGCCAGTGATAGAATTTCGGGTGCTCATAGGGAAGATCTTTAGGGAGAGGGTCACTCTCTTTCCCTTTAATTTTCCATATACATGTCTGGACTGATCCTGATGGTTTGACCTGTCTGTTTTCTTAGAACAGAGAAGGAGACCCTAGCTAGCTGTATTTCATTCACTTAACAACTTGTTGTTTGACTTGATTTCATTCTGTTATGATTAGGTATCGTCCATGGCATTTATGGTCTTTCTATGCCAAGCAATCTCATACTTAATTGAAAGCCCTTTTGTATTATCCGCTGTTGTTTACTCTGGGTAAGTCTTTTCTCCCTGTCTTTGTTATTAAGACTTTTGGTTGTAGGTTACAAATACCAACTCAAGCAAGCTTAAGCAACACGGGGAGTTCACAGTAAGATTACAGGTGGAACCTGGAAAAGTTAAGCCTCAGGGAGAGCAGAAATCTAGGTATACATGGTCTGGATCAGGGAGTAGAAACCGGGGCCCCTGTGGAGGTCAGATCTCAGAGAATAATAATCATCTAACATTGACCATTTACCACGTGCCAAGCACTGTTCTAAGCTCTACATATATTAATCCTAGGAACAATCCTATAAGGTTATTCTTATATTATCATTATGAACTATGTTACTATTACTATTCCCATTTTCCAAATGAGAAAACTGAAGTACACACAGAAGATAAGCACTATGTCCACAGGTTTCCAGCTGGCATTTAGGGTTTTGTTGGCTTTGGTTTGTTCTAGTATATGTAATAGTTTTTGAATATAAAAATTGGCATTTGAACTCAGGCAGTCTAGTTTCAGAGTCCACACACTTAACCACCATGTGAATAGTGCCCTCAAGAGTTGTGCAGTAGGCAACCTGCACACCCATACATCTCAGCCCTGACTATAGACTAAATCAGTGTTTCTCAACAAGGGCACTAAGAGCATTCGGGCATTCAGAGCTAGAGAATTTGCTGTGCAGGACCATCCTATCCTTCATTTACTAAATGTCAGTAGTAGTAATCCTCCCAATCATTGTGACAATCAAAATACTCTCTGGGGGAGAGTACCAGCCTCACTTGAGAACAACTAGGATAAATAGACACCTCCAAAAGGTGTCTGCATCTCTATTTTGTGAAGCCGTTGCTAGCTAATGGCCATGTATCCTCTTTTCCTCCTCCTACAATAGTTGGCCCAGAGAACTGGGCACATACTCCACAAGGGCTGGATGTGGCCAGGACTCAGTTGGGCATTGAATGAGGGGGTTGTCTAGTCTTACTGAACTTGGATGATGAGTCATGCATGGTAGATTCACCTCCAACAACCTTTAGGAAGATACAACAGTTTTCTCAGTTCCTCATTTGGTCCCCCTAACAAGCTAGGATGGTAGGAAGGGCAGGAATTAGTAATTTCCATTATGAGTAAAGACCGTAACAGCTGGGCGTGATGGTACGTGCCTATAGTTCCAGCTACTTGGGAGGTTAAAGTGGGAGGATCATTTGAGCCCAGGAGTTGGAGACTAGCCTGGACAATATAGTGAGACTCCATCTCAATTATTTTTAAAAAGGTGTACCATCTGGGGTTCTGCTATTTTCACTTAACACCTATAAATGTTTTCTATAGTGCTACATGGTCTTCATAATGAATGATCTTTTAAATGTTTGCATAGTGTTCCATTGTACAAATATACTTTAATTTTAAACAATATCCCAAGTGTATTTATTTAAATGTTTACCTAATTTCCAGGTTTGCTGGGGGTTTTTTTGTTTGTTTTGTAAGTAATGCTACAATACATATCTTTATGCATATAATTCTGCTTCTGTTTTAATTATTCAGATAATTCCCAGAAATGTAATTATTGAGTCAATGGGTGTGGACACCTTTTTGGCTCTTGGCATGCAGCTCCATGTCACTCTCCAAGAGGGATGTGCCAATTTACAGTGTGCCCTGGCACTCTATGAGTGCACCAATTTCACCACAATTTCACCCACATTAGGGGCTCTCATTTTTTAAAATAATCTGTCCATATATGTGAAAAGATATTTCAAATTGGCCTGAATTTGCATTTCTGTGAGTTTGTGTATTTTCCTGGTGCTGTTTATTATGTGCATTCCTTCATATTAATAAATTTTACATAATGCTTAGAATGAGAATGATTATCATCATTTTACCAATAAAAACCTGAAGGTCAGAGACATTAGATAAAGTTGCCCAAGTTGACAGAGTTGGCTAAACTTAGAATAAAAATTTTTGAGCCAGGTGCAGTGGTACACGTGCCTATAGTCCCAGCTACTTGGGAGGCTGAGGCAGGAGAATACCTTGAGCCCAGGAGTTTGAGACCGGCCTGGGCAACATAGCAAGATCCTGTCTCAAAAATCAAAACAAAAAAAACGCAAAATATTTTAGGCCTGCTTAGTCCTGTGCCCTTTCCACCCCACCTTGTAGCCTTCTCCAGCTCAGACATGTGCAGTGCTAAAACCAGCTTACTAAAGGAATCCACTCTTCTTCTTGTCTTGAGACATCCTGGTGGTGCTAAGAAAAGGGAGACGTCTTCCACCACTCCCAAGAAGAATAAGCATAAGAGAAAGAAGGTTAAGCTGGCTGTCCTGAAATACTATAAGGTGGGTACAAATGGCAAAATTAGTCACCTTTATCAGCAATGTCCTTCAGTGAATGTGGTGCTGGAGTTTTTTTATGGCCAGCCTCTTTGACAGACATTATCATGGCAAATGTTGTCTGACTAAACTGCTTCAACAAGACAGAAGACAAGAATAGACATGAACTAACATCAACAAAAATATGCAGATTCCCAGCCTACCAGGGGTCTGGTATAGGGCCCTGGAATCTGCGTTTCAACAAGCATGATGACCACAGACCACACAATGGGGACCTTTGGGGACTGGGAGAGCCTCTGCAGACACCATTTTTCCAATGTAATCAAAATGTAGTTGGAGCCTCAATTGGAAACAACTCTTCCTTCTTCCCATAGGAAACAACTAGACTTCCTGTAAATCCAGTTTTCTCTTCCAGCTCCAAAACATTAGCATAAAAGCGTTGGAGAAGGAAGGAAAAGGAGGACCTCTCACTCCCAAGCAGAAGGGGGGCTGCGGTGGACGGCGTGGCAGGTGGTGTTTATCTGCAATCATGGGCTATTCACCAAACTCCCAAACTGCTTCTTAGATGCAAATTATTCATCAGCATCATCACGTAGCCATTCATACCAGGAACTGAAGGCAGCAACTTAAGTCGCCTTTTTCCCCCTTTCCCAAATCAGACTCCTAAAGAGCTAGCAGGGACTGGAAGGCACACAAAGGGACCACATCCTGTGTGACAGGATAGCCCCACCCCCACCCCGGGAGCGGACCACCAGCCCCTGGACTGAAAACAAAGGAGTCGGGTTTGTTTGCTGGGGCAAAAATCACAAAGGTGTTTTTACGTAAGTTCCTAAATATTTCTCCCTTTATTGGAAGTGGGGGAGAGAGGGTTTTTAACTTCAGACTTACAGCGATCTTCCTACCTTATTCTCCACCACATACTCATCTGTGAGCCAGGATCCCAGGTCGATCCCAGGTTGCAGCCCACATCCACTAACTTGGGCATGTAGGGTTTGCTCTGAACCCAATCATTTGCTCATCTAACTGTCTTTAGGGCACTTTCACAGCATGTCAAAAACCAACACCCTGCAGACAAAAGGACTCATAAAACCACTGTGTACTTCTGCCTCTTGACCTGCAAACACTGGTTTCATGGTGACAAAAACCATGAAGTAAAGACACCATAGGATTAAAATTACCGTAAAATATCTTTTTAAAAATATTTCAAATTGACGAAGATTAAAAGGAATTATAATACCCAGTGTTGGCAAGGGTGTAAGAAGCAGGCAGCCCTCTCTTCTGTACTTCCTGGAGTGCAAGTGGACAATTTGAATCACAAGCCCTAAAAATTAGGCAAATCCTATGACCCATCAATTACACTGCTAGGAATTTATCCCAAAGAAAAATAAATGAAAGATTCCAGGCACAGTGGCTCACACCTGTAATCCCAGTGACTCTGGGAGGCTGAGGTGGGAGAATCCAGTGAGGCCAGGAGCTCCAGACCAGCGTGGGCAACATAGCAAAACTCCATCTCAAAAAAAAAAGAAAGAAAGAAAGAAAAATTAGCCAGGCAGGACAGTGTGCGCCTGTGTTCCCAGCTACTCTGTTTAATTCCAGAAGTTTCAGGATTCAGTGAGCTATGATCACACCACTGCACTCCAGCCTGGGTGAGAGAGTAAGATCCATTTCCCAAACATTAAAAAAAAAAAAAAAATCAAAGATACACAAATATGACTTGCAGTGATTCTTTGTAATATCAAAAAATGGAAATGATCTAAATGTTCAAGGGTAGGAGAATAAAAATTGTAGCGTAGACATCCAATAGGATCCTAGTAAACTCTTAAAAAAATAATACCATAGGCCAGGCAGGGTAGCTCACACCTGTAATCCCAGCACTTTGGGAGGCTGAGGTGGGAGGATCACTTGAGGCCAGGAGTTCCAGACCAGCCGGGGCAACATAGCCAGACCCCCAGCTCTATAAAAAATTTTATAAATATCAGGGTAATGGTGCGAGCCTATAATCCTACCTACTCAGGAGACTGAGGTGGAAGGATTGATCACTTGAACCTAGGAGTTCAAGGTTATAATGAGCTATGATCATGCCACCGAATTCAAGCCTGGGCAACAGAGCAAGATCCTGTCTCAAAGAATAAATAATAAAAATGCTATAAAACAGAAGTCAGCAAGCCATACCCATAAGCCAAATGGACCTGCTTCCTGTTTTTGTAAATAAAGTTTTATTGGAACACAGCCATACTCATTTGTTTTTGTACTGTCTATGGCTGCTTTCATGCTATAACTGCAGATTTGCAACAGATCAGATGCCCGCAAAGCCTAAAATATTTACTATCTGGACCTTTATAGAAAAAGTTTGCCCACCACTGCTACAGAAGAACATTTACTGACAAAGGCAAATGTTTATGCTATATTGCTAAATGAAAATTAAAAATCAGGCCACCAAGTAATACCATTTTTGTTATGCATGGAAATAAGACTGAAAGAAATTCCAATAACAATGGTGCTCTCTGGATGGTGGGATTATGGGAGGTCAGAGGTGTATGTATGTTTCTGACAGGCTTTTTTGTTTTTCACATTATCTACACCGAACATATATTGTTTCTATATTGACCGGGGGAGGAGGAAAATATAAGAATAACTGAGTCTCTTTATACGTGGGTCTGGCTTCAGTGCCACTTTCCATTCTCCTCTTCCAAGCCCTGTTGCCTCCCACTCCCCCTGGAAAGCACCTCCTTGCTCCCACCCCCATCCCAAGCTTGCTCTTGCTTTGCAAAATACCTGCTCTAAAGAAAAAAGAGAGGATGAATCCCTTGAATTCCTGGGCAGGGGCCACACATCAACATTTGCACCTGGGGACACTGGCCTGGGAGGAGAAGAGGGGAGGAAGGAGGAGGAGAGAAAGTATTTTTACTGGTGTTGCCTCTGAACTTAAAAAATAAAAAGACAGTCCTTAATAGATATTCAAGGCCCTGGTCCATTCTCCAAACCAAGAATTCCCAAGCATTGCCACAATCTAGGACACTGGACACCCTCCTAGACTGTATCCCCTTTACGTACCTACTCAACAAACTTTCCTAAGCGCTCATGATACAAAACATAGCCCTACCTCAGAAATTGCAAAGACAAGCTTGGAAACTCACATAGTAATGATAACCTCTTAACAATAACTCCTATACTTGCACAGTTCATTACAGTTGTCAGATATCTTTTATATACTAATGTCATTCTGTTTCCCCTTAATCAGTGAATGTATAAAACAATCAGACATGATTAAGCACCTACTCTGTGTCTGGCACCATGGGAAGTACACAAGCATAGCACAGTGGCCCCCAGTCCAGCTGCACATCAGGATCACCTGGGGAGCTTTAAAAAATAAATAGATGTCAGAACCTCTGGAGGTGCAGCCCAGGAACCTGATTTTTAAAGCTCCCCCAGGGAGCTCTCCCAAATGCAACACAAAAAGTCCAAATGAATTCTGTAATTTGGCCACACATTAGAATCACCCGGAGAGTCTTTAAAAATCTCAGAGTTTAGTCCAGCACCCAGATCAATTAAATCAGAATGTCTATGCCTGGACCCAGGCAATGATCTTCTCTAAAGCTCCCTGGGTGATCCCAAAATGCAGCCGAAGTTGAGAACCACTGAACTGGAGGAATTCAGAGGTGATAAGAGGGTAGGCTAGAGCGGCCAAGGAATGTTCCTGCAGGAGATGGGATCTGAGCCATGTCTCCAAGAATGAGCAGAAAAGAAGAAAGGAATTTGAGGGCAGAGAATAGCACAAGCAAACATTTAGCTTAGGTGAAAGATTCACAGTGAGAAATAAGGCTGAGAGCATAGGGTGGGGCCAGATCTCCAGGGGCCCACAATACCAGGTGAGGGGTTTAACATATATCTAATAAGAAAGTCACAGATTTTAAGCAAGGAAGTGACTGCTTTGAGATTTGGGGGAAGGTAAATCTGGGAGTAGCTAGACACCAAGTGCTTAGAGAAAGTCTGGGGCCAAGGGAACAGATAGATAAAAGATTGTTAAAAATTTCCTAAAGTGGTAATACACAGTAATGGAGAGTATACAGAGAGATGAACATTCTATGTCCATCCTGTCTGTTCTCATGTCTGTGATACACTCACTATGCTGCTACAGCCTTTCTGGAAGGCAGGGCAGCCTCAGCCACTAGGGTGCCTTTGTGAGAACTGGAACAAGATGCTCCTACCTCCGAACAGACACAGCCCACCCCATGCCACAGTGCATGTCTTGGCAAGCAGAGTTGAGGCTGGGTTTTAAGCCCCCATCTTGCTCGCCTTGACATTGGTTCTCATTGCAGTAGTCCTGCTAGAGGGCAAGTTCACGGATCTGTGGGACTATACGTAATCAGCCTCAGTTATGGGTCACTAAACATGGAGCATTTACAGATTGTTCCTGCACAGAAGCGGGTTCACCACAGAGCTACACGTATCTCAGAAGTGCCTGAGAAAGCAGTGAGGGTTCTGGAAGAACTTGCACCCAGAGCAGAGCACATCAGAGGCAAGTAACACTGATCATCTATCCAGTAGGTACTCTCTCTGCCTTGATTGAGAACCCTGCTATTGTCAGAGAGCAACGTGCCCAGCAGCAGGGAGGACTCGAGATTGCTCTAAGCCAATCTTGGTAATTGCCATTCCCTTTGCCAGAAATTGATCCAAGGGGATATAACCCAATTCTAGCTAACAATACCAAGAGATGTTTCTGGAAGGATTTGCCTCCCCGAAAAGAGAGATGTATGTGAAGTGGAAGCCCTTTTGCTGCCACCAAGAACCCCCATCCTTGTTTCCTGTTTGGAAGACTGTTGTGTGAAGATGCAATGTTGGAGCTGTGGCAGCTACATTGCCACTATGAAAGATCTCAGAGATTCTTAGAGATTCTGAGCCAAGAGCATCTCAGAGATTCTGAGTCAGTACCTTCACCTCGCTGAGCTGCTTAACTAATCCTGGGACCACCTACCTCCAGATTTCATGTTTTGTGAGATAACTAAATGCCTTTACAATTTAAGTTACTAATCTTTAGTAACTTAATAATATTTGTACTTTAGTACATGTAATATTACAGTATTTGTAACTGAAAGCATCTGAACATTCTGAATATTTGCCAATTAATTCATTTGACAAGAATTTAACAAGCTCCTACTTGATACTAGGGATTTAAAGGTGAATAAGGTTCCAACCCTCTGGGAGTTTAACTTCTAGTGGGGAAGACAGACAGTTAAACAAACTAGCCCATGGAACAAGTGTTCTAGCAGAGGTGTGAACAAAATTCCACAGGATGACAGAAAGCCAATTGACTGGGTCCAAGCATAAGAAGATATCCAGGTGGGATTTTATTTTAGACCTTAGGTCTGAGTGATACCCAGGTAAAGATGTCTGTGATGCTGCATGTACGATATCTGAATTGAACATACACGCTTGGAAGGCAACATTGCAGAACTGGTAGTTGAAATCATGGTAGATGTTAGTATCTCCCCACGTATCCATCAGGAATGCTTTCAGCTGCAGGTAGCAGAAAGCCTAACTCATAGCAGCTTAAAAATGACAATGGCAGGTTCAGTCCAGCACTGGGTCTTTCATTGGCTTAACTACATCAAAGCTCCAGGGCAGCATGGCTGTGATTGATTCTGTTGGACTCCTCCCCAGGCTCACAGATGGATGTTGCCGTTTCAGGCACCAGATCCTCAAATCTTGTTTAAAGGCATAAAGGGCAGCTTCTCCCCCACATATTTGTTCCTTGAAATCCCTCCCACCCGAAATTCAAGTCATGCCCAACTGGCCAGGAGTACGACGTCCCATGTCCACCCTTAAACAAATCACAGGCAAAGATAAATGATACACTATGATTGCATGGACCAATCATGATTCATTTCATCCCTTGTCACAGAGAAGGGGTCACCTTCCCTGAATAACAACAGAAAAAGAGAGAATGAGTCTCAATGGGCAACCAACAGCATCTGCCACTCCTCGAGGGAGCAAAGAGAATACAAAAAGGACTAAGACAGAGAAATGGGAACTTGACAACGTTTTCAGGATGGGGGAGGAAGATGAAGAAGAAAAGATCTGAAAAGGAGGAGGAAGAACTCCCAGAAGACAAGGAAAGAGTTTCCAGAAGGAAGACGTGGCCAACAGCTTCAAACATTTAGAGAGGTCAAATAGATGAGGACAATCCCGGCGAACGTGAGTCTTGGTGAGTAGGAGGTCACTCTTGACCTTGGCAAGTGTTGCCAAGAGCATAAAAACATATTGAAAAGCATGAGTGGGAGGTGAAGAAGTGAAGCGTGCCGGAAAAGGGGGGGAGTGAAATATGCAGCCAGAGGGAGAGGACTTGGAGGGAAAAGCTGTATTGCGCCCAGAGCCTGCCAGCATCAGAAGCTATAGCTGGACCCGACTGAAGCTAAGCAGGAAGACTAACCGGCTTTCTCTACTGCATATTCATCAGGAACCTCTCACCAGCTTGCGAGAGAGCGATGAGACAGAAGAGCCCCTCCCACCCTGCCTCGGTGATTAATTCTCGTCTCCCTCAGGGCCTGGCATAAAAGAAGGACTAATCATGTTCTCTCAGTGTCTGGGCAATTATGGTCTGCCATCAGCTGGTACAAAATGAGGGGTTTGTGACACTTAGTGGCAGCCCTGCCCCCGTCACATTGGAGCCTTAATCTCTTAAATTAGCCAAATCAAGGGAAGTTTGGAGATGTATTATGATTCAAGTGGTGGGATAAATAACACACTGGCCGGGCTGCACTCCAAGTCTCCCTGCCTTTGTGATGTTTAATTGGAGAAGGCTAAAATGGCAAGACTGGCTCTACACACACCTTACAGGGAGACAGCAGGGTCGGGACAGTGAGGTTACAGCAAGCATGGGCCCAGCCTGGGTTCCTCCCGTGGGGCCGTCCTAGAGCTTCCCCATCTGCTATCCACTCTGGACCCATGAGAGCAAAGGGATATTGTGGACTAGGGTGGGGGAGTCCATGCTGAGCAGATCCCCCCAAACTTGGGAAGGACCAATATGACGACTCTGCAATCCTAGAGGTCCCCTATGTGTCCCTCTGTCCTGGCATCAATCCCACAGCTGTGGAATCCTCCAGGCCTCCTTCTGTCCCACACTGCTTGTGACTTGAGGGCAAGGACCAGACGTGTCTTGTTCACACCAGTCTATGTCCAGTGCCCAGACAAGGACTGGCACCGGGCAGTACTCAAGGAGTGTCAGCATGCGAACAAACACACAAACAAATGAATGAAAGAACGAGAAAGTAGAGGGCAGAGAACGCATTCTGGCTACAAACCATTCCTCAAAGGGCATTTCTCAGGTCAGGCGCAATGGCTCACACCTGTAATCCTAGCACTCCGGGAGGCCAAGGCGGGAGGATCACTTAAGCTTGGGAGTTGGAGAGATCAGCCTGAGCAAGAGCGAGACCCTGTCTCTACTAAAAAAAGTAGAAAAAGTTAGCTGGGCTTGGTGGCATGCGCCTGTAGTCCCAGCTACTCGGGAGGCTGAGGCAGGAGAATCACTGAAGCCCAGGAGTTTGAGGTTGCAGTGAGCTATGATAAGGCCACTGCACTCCAGCCAGGGTGATAGAATGAGACCCTGTCTCAGAAAAAAATAAATAAATAATAAATAAATAAATAAACCTTGATCATTGTGGAACATTTGAAAAAAATACAGAAAACTATTAAAAAACAAAAAAGGGCAGCAATCACCCATAACCTATCTCCCAGAGAAAACCACTATTGATGGTTTAGCATATTTCCTTTATTCTTTTTTCTATGCATTTGTTACGTGGCTCACAGTATGTTGTATGTTGAATTTTGTATCCTTCTTGTACTGAAATGGAACAGCTTTGTTGGTTTTTATTATAATAAAAACAGTCTGTCCTAGGCCTGCATACATACACCTAGAGAAAACCTAGGAAGGTCAGACAATGCAGAAACTAACCAACAGATATTTATGTGTGCCTACTATATTTTAGGTCCTTAGGGTGCGAAATTGAGCCAAGTCTTTCCCTCCAGTAGTTTACATTCCAGTGTGGGGAGAAAGATAATAAATAGGTAAATAAACAAATAAGTTAATTTTGGATTGTGGTAAGGGCTTTTAAGCCACAGGGTAATACGGCAAAGAACAATGGGGGTAGTTACGAGTATTTAGGGGCCCAAAGAAGGCCCCTTGAAAGAGGTGACACTTGAGCTGAAACAGACTCAGATGATGCTCCAACAGCCAAAGATGACCTGCCGGATGCTATTTCCACTGAGAGCCTGGTCCACCCACAAGGTGCCCGGGGCTCAGGCTAAGACAGGGACTCATCTAATATTCAGCAAGAATTTGCTGAGCATCTATTGTGTTGCTGGCACCAGAGATACAGTGAAGCACAAAACTGAAGCAGTTCCTTTTCTCATGGCTCCTAGTGCCTAGGGCAGAGACAGATAGTGAACAAATAAGCCCCCACCAATATATTATATAAAAACACATTTGTTAAGTGTCGTGGGGTGAGCTGGGGTGGGAGGTGGAGAACCTACATTAAATTGGGCAATCAGAAAAGGCCTCTCTAAGGAAGTGACATTTAACAAAGAGTCGAAGGATGACAGGGAGCCAGCAAGGAGCGGCAGTGGGAAGTATTCGGGTAGAGAGACGAGCAGCATCGAGTCGCAGAGCAGGAATGTGGGGGTGTTCGGGGAACAGAAATGAGTCCTGTTTGGCTGGGTGACTGAGATTCAAAGGGAGGTGGACTCTAAATGAAGTTGGCAAGGTAGGCAGGAATGGGGAGAGCCCAACAGGCCAGAGTGAGGAGGTTGAAGTTCACACTCAAGGTGAACGGAAGCCAATGGAGAAGTTTAAGCATGAGAATACCAGGATCTGGTTTATATATATTTAATCACTTTGGCTGCTGTGTGAAGAAGTAAATTATAGGATGGTAGGAGTGAAAGCTATAAGAAATCACAGCGACTCAGATCAGGGAGAAAAGTGGATGCCACAGAAAGAAAGTTAAGACATGGAATTAATAGGATTTGGTGTCAAATGAAAGACTCTTGGCTTGGACATCTAAATGGATAAAAGTGCCATTTAGAGTTGTAGAACCTGAGCTCCCTCCTTTCCTGGGATTGGGAGGGCACAAAGAAGACTGAACACCCTTCGGTCTTGGAAAGCATAATGCCACCTTAGTAGCTAATAACTACTAGGGATGCCTCAACATTCAGCTTTGATCTCGATATATGACCAAATTTGTTATTCCACTTCACTTTCATCCTTGGCCTTTGGAAGATTAATTGCCAAGTGTCTATTTCAATGTTGGAACTTGTATGCTATGGGCAATCATGTGCCCACGTACTTGGCCACCATATTTTGCCAGCAGAACAGCATCAGTAATCCAAACAGGGCATGTCATTTCAGTTTATCAATATATGTAGATATTCCATTTCAACGTAGGTAAGCATTTCCAATGAAACTTGGAGAGCAATCCTCCTTGGGTGCTCTGTGTTGGAATGATTGTCTCAAGATTTAAAACTCCTGAAAATTTAACAGTAGGCTCTCGCCATCCCAGAGGGTATGAGCTGGCTCCAGCACACCGGTGCTTCTGCTTAGAGTAGCTGTGAGGTTTAAATGAAAACGTGCATCTACGTGCCTAGCCTGGGGGCTGGGGAAGGGTATTGAGTGACAGATTTGAGCAGCTCTGTCCCATGGGTGTCCTCCCGTTCCAGATAGCTATGGGGTACATCCAGCTCAGCCCCTGGGAAGCTCCATATCTCACCTCAATTACTGTTACCCTCCTCATTCCCTGAAGCTGTCATTCCCAAGGCCCATGCTGGCCCTTGGGAGTAGAGACCCCGCTTTGTCTCCTTTCACTGCCCCCCTCCCCCCGCCAGAGCTTGTTGGCCACCTTTCTATTAGTTAATAGAGAAACCAGCTTTAAACCACTAAGCCTCGATCCTTTCATGGGAAAACTCCCTCAGCCACTGCGTAGGAGAGCGTGGTCAAGCCAGCTATGGGATGAGGAAGAGGAGAAGGGTACTAAAGTAGGAGATGCGGAACTGACCCCAAGGTCTTTCTTCCTCTACGCCCACATCTACCTAGAGGGCTACCGGGGGAAAAAAGAGGGAGGAAGAGAGAAAGAGAAAAATGATTTCACAACAGGTTTTGTCCCAACTTTTCGACACATCGTCATATCTTTTTTGAGTGCTTCTGCCTAAGATGGAATAGTTCACAGCAAGCCAACGCTTCCTGCG
>CAUYRT010033304.1:0-12545 GCA_963574885.1 Lepilemur ruficaudatus | reverse complement strand
AAACTGATTTTTACATAATTTAAAATATTGTGAGACAATCAACAAAATAGTAACCAAATAACTCTGAATGTTGATGATGCAACATTCCATTTGAGTTGGCTTATGTGTGTGTGTGCGTGTGTGTGTGTGTGTGTGTGTGTGTGTGTGAGAGAGAGAGAGAGAGAGAGAGAGAGAGAGAGAGAGAGAGAGAGAGAGAGAGAGAGAGATCTGGACCATAGGGATAAAGCTATAGAAACTCAGACACTGAAGGATGGTCTTATGTTTTCTGCATCTCAGGAGTCGGCACTTACATTGTTCCAACACTCTTTGGCCACTTGTAGCTGTGCGTCTGCTACAGAGGTAGAATCCCATTAGATTCAACACCTGTTTTCCCCTTCAACCACTATGGAGGAGATTTGAAGCTTCTTTATAGGCTGTGTTACTGCTCCAGAGAGTCTCTTTAATGGGATGTAACCCAGTTCTGTGACATTACTTTTGTTCAATTTACTCAGAAAATCATGGCATGGTTTTGTTTTCTTTCTCTCCTTTTTTTTCCTTCCTTTATCTCCCCCAAATGCAGGGAAAAGAAGAAAAAAATTGAAATTATAAAATTAGTGGACACTGAAAAGAAAGAGAGACTGAGATCATGAATCACTAAACCAATTTTCCTGCCTGGAGAGTGTAATTCAGTGGTATTTTTATAAATGTGATTCAAACTGTGGCTTTTGTGAAAGATCACAAGACACATTATCAGGAAAAAAAAAAAAAAAAAAGGAAGGGGAAACCATAGCTACTCATCGGCAAGATGACCTTACTTCCATGGGTGAGATTTATGTAATTTTTTTTGGACAATGAAACAAGATGAAACCAGTACAATTAAACAGCAGAGACCATCGACCTCCCTCTGTCATCGAATGCCAAGAACAATAGAACATAACACAGAGCATGTGGTCCAGGAGGAAGAACACTGGACTTTGAGTTGGAAAGCCTGGTTTGCTTGCAGGATCTTTAGACATTTAATTTAACCTTTTTTGTTTTTAATTTAGCTTTATGTTAATTTGGTCAACAACCAGTTCACCACATCAGGGTAAAAAAAAAAGCAGCAGTTTTTAAAGTGATAAATGACAAGTTTATGTTATATTTTTGAAGTAAAGCATAGTAAGGATTGCTTGTTTTAACCTTTCTAGGTGGTCATGAACCTCTGGGTAGGCTCCTGCTAACATCCCAGAATACATGTATCTTACAAAAGACCCGAGTTTAAATACCCGCTGCCTTTGTAATTTTGAATGAATTGCCTAATTTCTCTGAATGTCTGTATTGTTAGTTGTAAAAAGACAATAATATCCTATCTGGTGACCATGAGATTGAAATTGTCATGAAGGGAAGCAATCCCTGGAATTGTGAAACCTTAAATAGTTGAGTTGCTTTGAATTAGCCCAAGTAAGGCTTGACTATGGCTACTCCAATTAAAGTATTTGACAAATAGGAATGTTTAGTCAGCCTGACTTCAAAACTAGAGAAGGCAGGCATATTATACATTCTGATATATCTTTCTTCCTACCTAACCCTGGAACATACCCTGTTCCTTGACTGACTGTCTGAGGACACGGGACTATTAATATCTGTGGGGATTGTATTGCATAGGAGATAGGTGCTCAAGTCCTGGAACCAGACTCACCTGGCTTCTAATCCTGGCTCTACCACCTACTAACCCTGGAAACTTATAAACATTTAACTTCTTTAATCTCCATATTCTGATTTCTTAAACATTTAAATAGTAATACCTACCTCGTGGAGTTTTTAAGAGGATGATGTGATAATGCATCTAATATAGAAATTGGCACATAGTAGGTTCTACCTATTGTTACCATTTCTATTGTTGTTACTTTCCCCTCTTAGGCTATTTGCTCCATTTTGCATTAGCAGTTCCATCTCAGTCCATTGCAGAGGCTTCTCTTCTTATTGCTTGAAGTATATTCTTTATCTGCTGCTTTGATGAAGTCCCATTGCTTTCTTAGTTCCTGAGTTGTGTTGCACAGTTAATATTTTAGGGAAAAATTTCACTCCATTTGCAAAATAGGAATAACAATGTGTGTGTGTGTGTGTGTGTGTGTGTGTGTGTGTGTGTGTGTAGCAAGCTTCTCTGCCTGATGTGGGCTGTCAGGGGGACTTTTTCTGGATCCTGTTTCAGAGATGCAATTACTTGCTGGTACCTCTGTTCCAGAAGAATTTGCAACCTAGACAGCAGCCCCTCCTGGTGGGGATATTAGAGCCCCAGTCCAGGTTGTTCTGCCCTATACCTCATTTGATGCCCTAAAGAGGCATTTGCACATTAGTTTCCCATTTGTATTTTGACTTGGAATTCCTTCCTTATCACTGGCACTTGGGGGTTTCATTTTGCTCATTTTAAGTTTGATAATATCTTGTAAAATTTATTTTCTTTTAAAATATTTTTTCTAGCATTCTGGAATTTTGGGAATGAGGTGGTGTTTCCTTCCATATCAACTTCAAACACATATTGGACCAGCAGAATTGGGTTTGAAATTTGACAATTAAGCTAGCATAAACTTTTATTCTGGTTTTGGACACATTTCTATATATTGTTAAATCTTAGTGTCATCAACTACAAAATTAAGTATTAGGTGTTTGGTGCCTAAGACCGGTTTGGCACCAACATTGTGTGATATGACTTCCTGCGCAGATTTTCATACCCTTTTACTCAGTGAGCCCATTGGGAGAACCGTTCCCTTCTGAGAAATACTTCCAGTGCCAGTTCATGCATCTATAAGAAAAAAGCAGGCCAGGCACTCTGTTATTATTCACACTGCAGGAGACCCTGAGAAGAGCTCAATGAAAGAAATGGCAGCCTAAAATTAAAGATCCATTTAATGTGCGTGGTGTGTGCATTTTTAACACTTTTTTCCCCCTCTGCTAACAATAAACTCCATGACTAATATTCTATTCAATGGTACCAATATAGAAGGAAAAGTTGGAACTGGTGTAAAACAAGATGGTAAAAAAATCATTCACAAATCCAGGAATTCAATAAATAATGAAGATGCTGCAGTGGTTTGTAGAGGAAGTCTCTCTGGTGTTTCAAGGTACCATCTTTTATGCAGCTATACTCCATTTCAGACTGTCAATACCAGTGTCAGAAATGATCCCCAAAAGCTTCTCAGACTCTGATTTTAGCTTCTTGATTTATCTTCTTCTTTTATATAGGTATTCAACGTTTGGTTTGGGTGAACAAATGATGAGGGAATATCTTGCAGAGCTAAACCTTTTAGTACTAAAACCTCATATATATTCAGCAATTTTCAGCTTATTAACACTTTTGTAGGCACAATCTTTCTGTATGACACAATATTCAATTTATTTTTGATGTTTCATGGGTGACAAAATAAAAAATGGGAGAAGTGAGTTGACTGGCTTAAGATTGTATTGCAAAAACAACAGTAATAATAGTATGAACATTAACTGGATGCTTCCTATGTGTCAGACAGCATTCTAAATGCTCAATCCTCACAATGCTTACCTCACAATAACCTTGAAGTGTGCTCATCAGAAGGAATAGGTGAGAGTCTGAATATTCCAAGCAAAGGTGGAAGGATACACAAAGAAACTTTTCAAAGCCAGACAGACTAATGGCCAAGAAATATATGAAAAAATGCTCAACATCTCTAATCATCAGGGAAATGCAAATCAAAACCACAATGAGATACCACTTATCTCCAATGAGAATGGTCTTTATGAAAAAGCCCCCAAACAATAAATGTTGATGTGGAAGTGGAGAGATAGGAGCACTCATACACTGCTGGTGGGACTGCAAACTAGTACAATCTCTGTGGAAAGTAATATGGAGCTACCTCAAAGAGCTACAAGTAGAACTACCATTTGATCCAGCAGTCCTGTTACTGGGCATCTACCCAAAGGGAAAAAAGGACATTCTATAAAAAAGACATCTGCACTTGAATGTTTATAGCAGCACAATTCACAATTGCAAAGATGTGGAAACAACCCAAGTGCCCGTCAATACATGAGTGGATTAATAAAATGTGGTATATGTATACCATGGAGTTCTACTCAGCCACAAAAAGCAATGGTGATCTAGCACCTCTTGTATCATCCTGGATAGAGCTAGAGCCCATTTTACTAAGTGAAGCATCACAAGAATGGAAAAACAAGCACCACATATACTCGCCATCAAATTGATATTACTGATCAACACTTAAGTGCACGTATAGTAATAACATTCATCTGGTGTCGGGCAGTTGGGAGACGTGAAGAGGAGATGATATATACACACCTAATGGGTGTGGTGCACACTGTCTGGGGGATGGACACACTTTAAGATTTGACTTGGGTGGGGCAAAGGAAATGTATGTAACCTGAACATTTGTACCCCCTAAATATACTGAAATAAATAAAAATAAAATGCACTTTTATTGCAAAAAAAAAAAAAAAACGTTCAAAATGTTGGCAGGTGCTGGAAAGGAGAAAAGTGTTCAAAGTGAAGTGTGGAGTTTGGAGAGATGAAGGTGAAGGCTGAAACAGAGGTGGGCATGATCATGGAGGGCCTCCTATAGTTTGCTGAGAAGTTTAAAATTTATCTTTGCATATGGGGTAGGCAAACTCTTTCTGTAAAAAGCCAGATAGTGAATAATTTTTTTGCATGGGCCATATGTACGGTCACTGTTGCAATTACTCAGCTATGTTGTCAGAGCACTAAAGTGCCGTAGACAATATGTAAACAAATAGGTACAGCTTTAATGGGTTCCAATAAAACTTTATTTACAAACACAGGCAGCAAGTGAGCAGAATTTGGCCTGTGGGCTGTTGTTTGCTAACCCTCATTCTAGAAACTAGTGGACCACTGACATTTAAAGGCAAATGGAGTATGAGTCATACATGGCTTCCTCAAAAAGGAGGTCTTAAGAAGACCTTCTTAAGATATAAAATAAAGCAGTTAAATTGAGGCAAATATAAATTATTTTCCCCCTGTGTCAGGAAGAATAATCTCATAGGAGCAATGGCCAGGCCCTTTTTTCTAAATAGATTGACTTTAAGTTCCTGGTTTGCATGGGACAGCCTGTTTTATACTGGTTTCTAAGCATTATAACTAATAGCATCTCCTTTCATACTCAAAAGTTTCCCTGTTTATAATAAATTATAAATGGTCACCCTATGTTAAACCTAAAAAGGGGTACATTTTAGAACTTCTGCACAAGGGGTAGGCATTGGGCCTAATCTTTCATAGTTGGTGTGATGGCCTACGAAGAGGGATGAATACAGAATTCTGCCATCTGTGGGTGTGGGCGGTCCTGGTTCTGCTCCTAATTAGCTGGGTGGTCTTGGGTTCTAATGGCGCAGCCTTTCCAAGCCAAAATTTCTTTCATCGAAAACTGAGAGTACTAAGTCCTTCCATATTATGGGACTATGTGGATACAATATAATGATATTTGTAAAAGAAAGCTCACCGGGGGAATTATTTGTAATATGCTATCCAAGTGGAAGAGAGGCAGATTTACAAGGTAGGGAAGGGCTTTGGACCCATGACAGAAAGAGTGTAACCTAGTGTCCACACTCACCATCCGTGAGGCCTTGCAGAAATAATCCTCTCGCTGAGCCTCAGAACCTCACTGGGGTTAATCATACCACACTTTTAGAACCACTGTAATTGTTAAAGATTATGTGTAGAAACTGTCAAACACAATGCTTGGCACATAATAAAGTACACGGTAAAATGCAGTTATCATTTTTCAAACAATAGCATGCCATGTCAAAACTATTATGTATCTTTACTTTGATACATGCCTCAAATTTTTTACCTCCATTCCCCTGAAGTATCAAATTTCTCTTTGTATTTTTTTCCCCATTGTTCTTTGAGCCATATCCACTCAGCAGGGTTCCAAAATTGTGATGATGGTGATCCTTATTGAGCAATATTTATGTGATAGGCCTCTCTCGATTAGACATATTTTCTATGTGGTCTAATGTAGCTACTGGTAACTTCATCTGACTTTTGAGGCTCTGATGCACTTTTGAATCTTTGATTACTGGGACCATTCTCAGGTCATGGCAGAGCTCCCTGTGGTTTTTCTTCAAGGTTAGCCAGCATCACAGCCTGAGGAATCGTGGCGGTGGGCACCATGCTATTTCTCTCCTAATGCCTTGCCTACACCCTTCTATCATGCTTGCTTGAGGACCTGAAAATAATTGGTTGGAAGTACTACTCACTTTTAGTCTTTTATCCAAGTTTGACAAGAATGTTGTGCCAAATAACATGTACTATAAATGGCTTGAACCTAATAAGTACTCTTTTGGGACATGTGATCTGTTGTCCTTCTTCCTTCCTTGAGAGGGAAATTACAATCTTCCAAGATTCTCCTTCCATTTCTATAGAATGTGGGTGCTAATTTGAAAGCAGTCTCATAAAATGGAAGCAAACCAGGCTAATTAGAAATATTTATGGGCCTGTTAGTGAATATATGTCTAATTGAAATAACAAGGTGCTCCCTGAAGGGGAAAAACATTCCTTTGGTTGTAGGAATAATTAGCCTGAGCTGTTACATTGAAATAAGATAAAACTCTTTTCTCTCCTGACTGGATCCATTTTTACTTGGTCAGACCAAGGTGTCCCCAGAAGGACTCATTAGTATTTTTATTATTTAATTTTCATTTTTTAAATCAAAGCTAGACTTGCATACATTTCTTATTCCCCCAACATAATTACTTCAACTTTTTTAGTTGATTCTTTTGGTACAGTACTCCATATCTAGAAGTAACAGATTTATATTATTTTTAAATAATTTCTTTAAGTTTTTATTTTTTACCAAAGTTACATACATGCATATATTTAAAAGAGCCAAATATTTCTATAATGCTTGTTTGTAAAACCAACAACATATCCACATCACCTTCCCCCTGTCCATTCCTGCCTTCTTAGAGGAAACCACATTTTGTATTTACTTTTATGATTCTATTTAATGTGACATTATTGTTACTTCTTAACTTTTTAGCTTTAAGCATTATCTTTGTACTCTGGAAGATGCGCATTTAGTTTTCTTTATATACTTGCTAGTGAGGACCACTCCATCCAAGCATCTTTCCTGTCTCTCTTCCCCTACATAGTTTTATCATGATTATGGATAAATCAGTATTCTATACTTACATTATCAGGACTATATTAAAACTAATCATGGCTGAGCCATGTAATATACTTTGATTATTTTTGCTATCCTGCATTTTTTCCCAAAGGTTTTGTCTTCTAAAAAAATACATTTGCTTAGTTTTCTTTGGATTTAGCACTAATACCATCCTCAAATCTCCCACACCAATGTGTAAATCTCTGCTAGATGTATTCTTTACCATCTGGTATTTGTTTAATTTCTTTTCTTGAGGAAGAATCTCCCAAAGCCCCCTGCCATATTCTCATCTGGATTAATTTCTATTTCTAGTCTCATCCTGAGATCTCACTTCACCTCTCCATTTTCACCTTCGCCTCTGTCATGTATTCCTGGACCCCAGATCTTCTCTTTCTTAATACCTTCTCTCCTTTGATTGAGTGTATCCTCTAGTTGCTTCCTGAGGAAGACAGAAAACTACATGAAAGATGGATTGTCTGACACCTTGCATGTCTGAAAATGTCTTTATTTTATTTTTACACTTAATAAATAATTGGCCAAGTTAGAATTCTTGATTAGAAATCATTTTCTTTCAGAATTTTAGAAAATATTTCATTATGAAAATTTCTGATCACGTAACAGAGCAGAGTTCAGAGAAATTCCATGCGCTCAAACAAGTACCAGCCTCAACAACTATCAACGCTTTGCCTACTTGTTTCATCTATCTCCCGCCTACCTTTCTGTTTGTTTTGCTGAACTGTTTGGAAACAAAACCCAGCCGCTATCTCATTTCACCTCCAACGGATTCAGAATGAATCTCCAAAGGAACGTAAAGGTTATTGTCTTAAATAAGCACAATTCCATTATTGCACCTAACAAAACAAAAATTCCTTTATGTTACCCAAAAACAAGTCCATATTCAATTTTCTCTGATTGTCTATAAATATCTTTATAGTTGCTTTATTTGAACTAAGATCCAAACAATTTCTACCTATATTTGATTGTTATGTTCCTGACGTCTCTTTTAATCCCAAATCTCCTCTTCTCCATATCCCCCTCCTTTCTCCTCAAACCCTTGGCTTGTTGAAGTAACAAGAATGTTACTTAAATTTGTTGCAAAACAAAGCCATGGTCTGCATTTGGCTGATTGACTCATTATAGCAGGATTAACTTGTTTCTGTATTTCCCTCATTTCCTGTAGACCACAAGTTAGGTTTAAGCCTCAATTGGATTCCAGTTAAATTGTTTTCCCAAGCATGTTCCATCAGTGGTAAGAATCGCTCACTTTTAGTTAAGATTGAACGGTGGTTCAAGTAGTAATTGCCTACTCTCTTCTTTGCAAAATCTTCCATCAATTTTTTTACCTAGTGGGCAGGGTGCGGTGGCTCACACCTGTAATCCTAGCAATCTGGGAGGCAGAGGCGGGTGGATCGCTCAAGGTCAGGAGTTTGAGACCAGCCTGAGCAAGAGCAAGACCTTGTCTCTACTAAAAAAATAGAAAAAAAAATTAGCCAAGCAACTAAAAATAGAAAAAATTAGCTGGGCATTGTGGCATGCACCTATAGTCCCAGCTACTTAGGAGGCTGAGGCAGGAGGATTGCTTGAACCCAGGAGTCTGAGGTTGCTGTGAGCTAGGCTGACACCATGACACTCTAGTCTGGGTAACAGAGTGAGACTTTATCTCAAAAAAAACAAAACATTTTTTTACCTAATGGTTGTAATATTGGTTGATGATGATTATACCAGTAATCTCATTATAGGGGTTGCAAGGTGGTGATTTTTCTAATTCTGTCATTCTTATTTGTATATTAGTTGGAAATCTTCTGATTGAAAGACTGTTTCTCATTCAGGAGGACTGTCTGGTTCATACTACAAGAGTGAGACAATCCTTTCTATTTAATTGCTAGAGTAATCAGTGGCACCTTGGAAACCTCTTATACCATCCAGTAATCCTTTCTATTTAATTTCAGAGTAATCAGTGGCACCTTGGAAACCTCTTATATCATCCAGTAATTTTTTTATCTCTTTTATTTGAGTAGTACGATGAACTAATGACTCTTAAATATTTAATTTTTTTTAAATTAAATTCTGCCATTATGTATTTGATGCTTAAATTGCTTTATTGGCCAGTGGAAACCTCTTTCCCTGAAAAATTTAAAAGTATTTATTCATTGCCTTTTTAAAACAGATGATTATAAAATCCTTTAAATAAAACTTATTTTTTTTTGTCTGAAGGTTTGTAGGATCTCTTCTTTGTCTCCAATGTTCTGAAATTTCACAGCGACGTAACTATTCTGATCCTTTTTCCTGGACTTGTTCATCTACTTAACTGTCCCTTTCAGTCTGAAAATGTGTGTCTTATAATTCTGGGAAATTTTCTTTAGACTCTGGTAATAATTTTACCCCCATTTCTTCTGTCTCTTTTTGTAGTACTGTTATTATTTAGTTGTTGGGTCCTTGACATTTCTTATTTTTGCTTTTCTCTATTTTTAGTTTTTGTCTATTTGACTTTTGGAAAATTTCCATAACCCAATCTCTCAATCTTCTATAGGAATTTTCTATTTTTATGTTATTAATTTTAATTTCAAAGAGCATATTTTGTGTTCTCTTGAATACTCCTCTCTATAATATTCTTTTCTTCTCTTCTGGATATCATATCTTCTTTTATATCTCTGTTGCCTGGGCAATCTTTTGGATACCTTATGTTACTATATTTAAATTTAAAAAACTGGGGCCAGGGGATAGTCGGATTTTCCAAAAAGTGCTCTTCCAATATTTTTCCTAGAAGGGTAGAACTGGTTGCCAGAATTCTGGGAGCTGAAATGAAGAACAAGACAGGGAGTCCTAATATTCATTCTATACACATTCACTCAATCCCTTTAAGTATTTTATTCCTATTCTTAGCTGTTTGATGTCCTCCAGTCCAGAGACCCTCTGTTCTACCTTTCCTATAGAATAAATTTCCAGCTTTCTAGGAGAGAAGGAGATGACTTGTCAAATTGATTTTTAACCATCTTCCTAGTTTTAGTCCCATCTTTGTCCTTACTTCCAATGTTGCTTGGTAGCACCAATTCCATATTCTTTTAGGAATCTGTATTGTGATTAGGTTAATTCTTCAGCTTTTCTCCGTGTCAGCTTAGGATTGGTCTTTAGGGCCCCACATGAAGTTATAAAGACTATGTGTTGCACCACTGTGGGTAAATTATTTGTGAATGTCACAAGAGGTAAATGGTGCCCTGGGATTGTGAAGCATGCAACATGCAAAACCATACATAGTGGCCCAACTCAGATCCTCTTGAATCTAGTAAATGAGTTACAACTGGTCTTCCTACTTCACATTGTCTAAAATTTTGTTTCTCTTTTCTTCTCTCCACTTGCATTGAACTCCCTCCTCCTCCTCTTCTTTTTCTTCTTCACTGTTATTTCACTGTAATTTAGCAAGAAGAAGAGTTAACTGTTTGTGTTCACCATCTTTCACTAGAATTCTTATAAGTTTTCTGTCTTTTGAAAACACAGTCTGTTGTATGAATGCTTAATATTTAAAGCATATGCATAATTTTGTATTTGAAGAGGTCATTTTTCCTAAATTCTAAGCAGTTTGAAAACCATCAAAACTTGCAAAGGTGGTGACAGTGGCAATAACTGTAACATATGATTTTACTACTAAGTCATGGGGACGGATGCATTTGTTTGTTTTTCACTCTGTTTGAAATCCTTAGGCATTACACATTAAAGTCCAATAAACAAGATGGAAGGAAAAACTATGATGATGGCTTTTTGCATTTGCATGTGCCCATATAGGTATGAGATGGGAATAAAGCCTGAATAAGGAATCTTGTCTTAGGGTTCATACTACATTAAGAGGCAGTTTTATGTATACACAAACTGAACTGAGCAGAAGTTAGCTGTGCCTATCTGTGGAACTGCCTGAGTGTTACTTTTTTTTTTTTTTTAATGCACCTGGCCCTTTATGGTAGAGTGACTTATATCTGCATCACTATAATAACATTATTTATTGTGTGCTTACAATTGCATAAGTCCCTACTAATGATTAATTCTTTGGTATGAGAATTTAAATTACAGATGCCTCATGGGAGAGATTACACATTATACTTTGCAGTCATCCACACCTGAATGTAGAATAAATTTATCCAGCTCATCTTAACCATTGGTTAGGAGTCGAACAGCAAGGGAGTGAATATTTATAGTGAATATATGCACTAGCATTGCTTTCCAACTCTTTTATATGTAAATGTTCAGTGCAATTATCTATCAATTCTTGTCTGGGAAAAAAACATAGTTATGTGATCAAGATTGCTGGGAAAAGGTACAAGAAACATCCTTTTGATCCTAGCAGATCCAAACTTAAGAAAAACACACATCTAGAAAGGGAAACAAACAAACAAAATTCTTTTAGTATATTGTTGGCTCCATGGTGATTTATCATTGGTTATTATAAAATGGTCATTTTCATATAAAAGATGGATCTTACAGCATCTGGGGCTTCTTCCTTTGATATTTGGAGGGATCAAGTATATTCTCTTAGGAAAGGTAATTTGAACACCAAAAGCAACGTACAAGCGATGATTCTAAAAGAAAGAATGATTATCACACTGTCCTTGTTTTAATGAGTGTTTTAAGAGAACGCAGACTCAGTACTGAGTTTGTATTTCATAGCTGGCAAAGACAGGTACAGAAGTCTCCCTGTGATGTGTCACTGTGGAAAATGGAGCACATTGTTATGCTGACGGCCAGATGTGGCTGGAGTCCTTGGGCATGAGATCTAGTATACGAAGAGGAGGGGTTTTAGGATAATGAGAAAGCCAAAATGACTTTTTTTTTAATTGAAAAAGCAACAATGGTTTACTTAATTTTTATTTTTTGCAGCCATCACTACTGTCTATTTCCAGAAATTTTTATCATCCCAAACAGATACTCTGTCCTTTTGCATCTGACTTCTTCCACTTAGCATGATATTTTCAAGATTTACTCATGCTGTACCATATATCAGAGCTTAATTCCTTATTATGGCTGAATAATATTCCATTCTATGGCTAAACAACTTTTTGTTTATCCATTCATCTGTGGATGGGCACCTGGGTTGTTTCCACCTTTTGGCTATTGTTAAGAATAGCCAGGAAACGCAATAAAAACAAAATGGGAGGTATCAATTTGCCAGACTTCAAATTATACTACAAGGCTATAGTAATTAAAACAGCTTGGTACTGGCACAAGAACAGGGACATCGACCAGTGGAATAGAACAGAGAACCCAGATATAAAACCATCTTCTTATAGCTATCTAATCTTCGACAAAGCAGACAAAAGCATACAATGGGGAAAAGAATCCTTATTTAATAAATGGTGCTGGGAAAATTGGATAGCCGCATGTAGAAGACTGAAGCAGGATCCACACCTTTCACCTCTCACAAAAATCAACTCA
>CAUYRT010033303.1:0-32563 GCA_963574885.1 Lepilemur ruficaudatus | reverse complement strand
TCAAACTCCTGGGTTGAAGCGATCCTTCTGCCTCAGCCTCCCGAGTAGCTGGGACTACAGACATACGCCACCATGCCTGGCTAATTTTTTCTATATATTTTTAGTTGGCCAATTAATTTCTTTCTACTTATAGTAGAGACTGGGTCTCGCTCTTGCTCAGGCTGGTTTCGAACTCCTGACCTTGAGCAATCTGCCCTCCTCGGCTTCCCAGAGTGTTAGGCGTGAGCCACCGTGCCCAGCAGACGACAACTACATTTTTAAAAATATAAGTAAGCCACTGTAGTTTACTTGAATGATCACATTTTAATGTCTCAATAGCCCTCCCAGGTGAATAATAATAGTATTGTCAATTTTAACATGTGGAAATTGAGATTTATGAAGATTACGTTGCTTAGCTAAAAGGGATGATGAAATATATGAATCCGTGAGATCTAGATTTCATTCCATTTCCTGTGCTCCTAACCAGAATGAACAACGAAGAGAGTGAAATTACTTTGGAGATGTCATAAAGAAAAAAAAAGACAGTTTTACTTATTTTATGTATTTATTTAACTTTTACATATCATTTGTAAAGTGTTAGCATCATCCAAATCATAACTGGAAATCTGAAACTCTGAAATATGGTCATTTGGTGTCTGGTACTGATATTTTGAACTTTAGTATCCTGAGAATCCGTAGCATAGTAATGAGTTTAATTTTCCATAGAATAAACAGCCTTCACTGGTCATGAAATATAAAGATGGGAATTTGAAAATTTCTTGTAGGTTTGAGATGGTACATATTTTCTTCTCATTATAGAAATGCAGAGAGCCAATGACTGAAATTTTTGCTTTTACAAATCCTGCCAATGTTATGCAGAAATTCTATGTGGCAATGGTACGGTTTCAATTGTGAACACCCATGCTTTGAAATTTTAGACTAGAGTGTATCTTTTGGTGCCTAGGTTAGAAATCTGAAACCCTCATTATTTCTGCATTTGTTAAACTATGTCTTTTGTTCCACTCACAGACCAAGCAGTTAGCTTTGATAAAACTTGATCTACATTCAGAGATCTGCTCTGATCTTGGCTTTCTAAATGGTTCATCCCAGGGCACACCAGAATGTTTGAGAAGATACTTTTAACTGGTTTCTTTCCCCCTCCGCCCCTTTTAGCTTGGCTATTTTCATTTACATACCTGAAACTTTCAAATTTTGTATTTCCTCTGTCTAGTTCTAGGACTGAAATGGTTTTGTGGCTTTTCTGCCAGCAAACCTTTGCATTACATATATTTTGCAGGGTTTTCATGAATTAATGCTCTTGTTTCAAATAAAAAATATTATTAATTTTTTTTAGAAATATATTTACAAATTCATACATGTGTCTCTCTGTGTTTGTGTATGTGTATTTGCCTGTGTTTTGTGAGGATAATTTGCTAGTGTTACTGGTGTTACAATGACTTTCTCAGACTCATCTCTGGGCCCTGCATTATGATGTTGTGACCTAGTTTTGTCTGTGGCATTTGGTGTGATGAAATGCTTCTGCCATGGTACATGCTTTCTATTATGAAACAGAAATATTGAGTATATTCTCCCTATGGTTACCCAAAGTGTCCTTACCAAGACCAGAAATTGAAAAGTGATGTTTCATTATCTGTTTTCTATGAAAATATGTTCATTGAGAGAAGTAGCCTGATACCTAGCAGCTAAGGGTACCTTGAAAATACAGTTGATTTCATAGTTCCACACATAAAACACTGCTTGGAACTAAAAAATAATCTTAAACTATAGTGTTACTTTTGTATTGTCAAGTTATTCTCTGCATTCCAACTTTTAATTTATCGGAGTTCATGATATTAAATTGGTGATACTCCACAGTGTCCTGCCACCCCCATCAGTCTTACGGGTCTTCACATCCACTAGGCTTTCACCAAGGCAACTGCACAAGAGAACAGGGAGTAGACTTCTGCAGAATTGTCTCTCCAACTCACATCCTACTTTTCTAATTCTCTTTTGGACATTTTCCATATCCTTCAAGTTCCTGCCAGTATCTTGAACCCAGTAATTTGTCAAGTGTAATTCTCTCTTTTTCTTTTTTCTTTTCTGAGTAGATGTGACCCTGGGAGTCTCACCAAAAGTATGGGGGTGGTATGGATGTTTCTCAGTGCAAGAGTACAGTTGATTTCCCATGGAGCTCTTCTGCTCTGTAAATCTGTGTTCTGGTCTACTTGGAACATTCTGAATTTCCTCTCCTGGTTTTGGCAACAGGATCAATCTGAGTACAGTTTACTTAGACCTACATGTAGAAATGAGATAGAAGGTGGTTATGAAAATGTGCCGCTCAGATATGATTTTCTGAGGAATATAAATGTTCAATTACTCCAGTTGTTGCCCCTGTGGATTCACCATTGCACTGACCATAAGGCCATGTTTTCCATGGCCTGCTCCTAGTCCATGACTGGACACAGTGGAGATCCATTCCAATGAAAAGCACGGCTCCTCCAAGGCACGGGTGTGGTTTAAGAGCACTCAACCACCCAGCTGAAGCATTCCTGGAATTATGCTACAAGCTGAGACTCCTCCTCCTATGATACTCATCCCAACACTCTATTTTTACAAAAGACCCATATTTATATCATAAGCTGAAGGTTCTCTCCACTTTCTCCTCCTCCTCCTCCATCTCATTTGCATCTCTTATCCGATCTTGTCTTCTGCTTCTTGGAGAACCCAAACTAATGCAAGTGGTAACCAGAGTGGTCCAAGAAAACAGGTGGTAAGATGGAGAGCTGTATTTGGTTCGCTTTTCACCGTGCTGCTGTAAAGTACACATCCTGCATGGTGATTAGTGTATAGATAGTTCCTGACACAAGGCAGTCACTCACTTGCTAAATATTTCCTTGGTTAAGACCTGGGAAAATATCCTGGTGGAGGGAAATACTTGAAGTTGTAGCTGATTCAGGCATATTGTAAAATATGCTGGGAACTATGGCTATGAAGAGAGTGAAGTTCTCAGTTACTGCTAATCAGTGTTGACACCTTGCAGAAAGATAATGAGAAACCAAGGGCAATTAGTAAGCAGTTAAAAGCTAAGTATCACAGCCAAAGTCCTCTTATCTCTATGGTAAAGGCTGAGCAGCAGCATACAGATGATCTGTTGGAGTAGCACAGCGCCAGGTACCTTTGGATGGTCCTAAAGGAAGATCTGAAAATTTCAGGGGTTCTCTACTGTAGTGCAATGCCTGCATATTCAGGTGTACTGGGTGTAGCTCTGAGACTGTTTGCAAAAGTAGGGGACTCGAAAGAGTAAAGAGTTTTTACTTTTAAGGGTCTTCTAAGGAAGAGAAGTCCATAGGATCCATGGAGGAGCTGTTTCCTCAAACATTGTGAGGAATTAGCTATGTGTGGCATTAGGGACAAACTGCAGTAGCTTTAAGCACATGACACTCAAATCTCCTACTACAGGAAAAATAATTAATTGATGGCTCCAGTTACTGCCACACTTTCTGCATACTGTTCCCAGCACAGGGCTGTGCTTTTTGGGGGGCAGTAAAACAGGCCATTCCTGTGAAATATGGGATTGTTTGAGCAGGACTTTGGTTCAAGGACACCCCATTAGACTTGAAAAACTTTTCCTAGAAATGTAGTTTAGTCTGAGACTCTTCCTGGTAAATCTCCTTTAATTTCTTCTGTCCTTCAAGGGGTATCAGATCTGTATCATGTTATGAAGATTCTCCTCACCTTCTCATGCTCCTTGTCCTAATAAGTCTCTTGCAAGTCTAGCCCTGTCTTGCCATAGGCTTCTCATGGGACCCCGGAAACTAAGAGTTTAAATTCATGGAGCCACCTGAGAGAATCCAGCATGGTCTTCTTCTCTTGTGCATATAATAGACACTCAGGAAACATTTCTTAGATACGTTTTGAGTAAACATTTGTCGGAATTCACACATAGACAAAAACTTCAAGCAGCCAACATTTATTGCTGCTTGTCACGTGTCCTAGTCCATCCAGGTTGCTATAGCGAAATACTTCCAACAGGGTGACAACAGAAATTCATTTCTCACACTTACATTTCTGGAGGCCAGGAAGTCTAAGATCAGGGTGCCACTAGTTTCAATGTTGGGTGAGGGCTCTCTTTTTGATTCATGCAAACATGGTAGCATCTTGCTGTGTCTTCACTTGGTGGGAGGGACAAATGAATTTCCTTGGGCGTATCTTACAAGGGCACTAATCCCATTTATGACGGGTCTACCCTCATGAATTGACCATTTACCCAAAGGCTCCGTCATATAACACCATCACCTTGGCGGTTAGAATTTCAACATATGAATTTTGGGGTGGAACAAGCATTGAGACCATGACACCGTGTTACCATCTTTTGCACTGAGTAAATACAGCTTGCTAACAGCCTAAAGGGAGAGGCGGGAGCAAAGAAAGAACTCTTGATTTTAAAAGTGAGTGAAAATGGCAGTTAACTTTGTAGATGTGCATTGAGAGTTGGACCCTGTGAGATGACACCCATTTGTCGTCTAGCAGCATAATACAGAAACACTTCTCTGTCAAAGAAATTTACACATGAGTGTAGTATTGTCAGTCAAGCAAGTTTTTTAAGGAAAGTTGGAGGCATTCTCCCTCTGATTTGGTTGAAAAGGGAAAGGGGGAAGACAGAAAGCAAGCCAAAAAAATTAGTCAAGCATAGCATTATTACTAAACAGTTGGCAGTGACTGTTTAACATTACGGTACTATGGAACAAATTGTTATTTGGGAGCTCTTAATCTACTCTGGGAATTGTTTGTAGAAAGACACACACACATCCCATATATATTATGCTGCTATTTACACTGAGACAGCTGTTGATTAGTACCTCCAAAATGTTTTCAAAGTTGGATGCTCATTTGTTTCACTTAGGAAGTTTTAAAAAATATCCATGCCTGGGCTACCACCCTGGGGATTCTGATGATTCTGATTTAATTGTTCTGGTTGGGGTCTAGGCATTGGTGCTGTCAAAAGCTTCTTGAATCCTTCTAGTATGCAACTAGTGTTAAGAACAACTGGTAAAGTTAAAACACAGAAGGAGGAGGAGGAAAATAAGAAGAAGTAGAAGGGGAAGAAGAGGAAGAGGAAGAAGGAGAAGAAACATCCTTTTTCTGAATTAATAGAAAGTTATGTGTCCATTTCTACTATTTGCCCAGGTGACAGTAAAAACTATATTATACTGGGATGGGTTTTGAGGCATCTCCCTGTCATGTT
Organism: Lepilemur ruficaudatus; assembly: GCA_963574885.1. Classification (NCBI taxonomy): domain Eukaryota; kingdom Metazoa; phylum Chordata; class Mammalia; order Primates; family Lepilemuridae; genus Lepilemur; species Lepilemur ruficaudatus. The sequence continues at coordinate 27,339 of CAUYRT010033303.1, read as the reverse complement.
ATTTCTTGATTGACTAGATCAAATTATAATTTCATCTCAATCTAAGGAGCCATATCATAGTTTTTAATTGATTGCATCCAAAACCTTAGTGCTTATTCAACTGTAACTTTGCCAGCGTCTTCCAGTCTAAATACATATATGATACATGTATTACAAATTGCGGTTTAAATTCATTCCCTTTTAAATCATAACTTCAAGTTATTGGTAATTTTATTTATACTTTTTTTAAAGTTCTCCTTTTAAATGAAAGAAGATATTGCACTGTGTCAGAAAACATTTACAGAACTAACTCTGGCCAAATAGTAAATCATGCTCAGGGATTAGACTTTGCTCCCCATTCTGCTGCTAAGTCACCAAGGCATGCTATGCTGCTAGTATATGGCTTTTATGCCAGCTACAGACTTTGAATTAATCCTTAGCCTTAGTACCTTAAGACTTAGTGAGCTCCCCCATGCCCTGTTTCCATTAGTAATGTGTTATTTTCTCTTCATCATTTATTCAGGTATCACTGGTGTCAACTGAATCAATCAAAGCATCAACATGAGGACATCTCATATCCTGGTGGTCATCTAGGGTCCACATGCTGAGAATCAACTGGAGTGACATCCCATGAGTGTCCCAAGGCATAAAAATTAGGCTGCATTAACACATTTCTCAGATGGAGCAGAACAATAATTTCTAATCTGCTATGTTCCATTGTTGAGTTGCTCAGTCATCTCATAGAGACTTCTGGTAACAATTAATACAGCCATAAAAAAAAAGGGAAAATAACAGGGGAAAACATGCACACAAATTGAAAGCAGATATCTGAAAGCTGTTGTCCGACAAACTTAGATCAACCACACGTCTGCCTGAAAACTTGTAACTAGAATTCATAAGTGATGTTATCATATAAAATGTGGTGGGGAAATCACAATGGAGCATATTTGTACACTCTGGAATTAATATCTATGTGCAGATAATTAAGAGAACAATAAAAATGCACAAAATGAACATACACAGGGCAAGGCAGAAACTGAACATCATCCAAATGTGTCATATCATAGAAACCTTGGGGAAATAAAGCTTTATGTGATGCTGGCAGGCAGCATTGCTGCTGGAACCAGAAATCTGAAGTCTTACAGATTGAAAATAATGCTTTTAGCTAATAAGGATGTGTGGGTAGAATTAAACTCACCACTCCCACTATTGTAGTCAGAATTATGTGCCTAATTCCCATACTCTGTCTTGGAAATAATTCTTCCAACCTCTTTTACGAGAATGCTTTCAAACAAGCCATGGTAGCATCAAATAATATCAAGAGAAACCTTCTCCCTGTTGTTTATGTGCACGTTCTTTTAACATTACAAAGGTTTAAATATGCACATTGGCATCAGGACCCAGTGTATTCCAAGAAAGCAAATCTCAGTCAAATGACTCAATTTTCATTTTTGACCCAGTGAAAATCCTTTTGAGACTGCAGAGGTTATCAAAAGGTGATAGCATTATAATAAGCAGTGCCTACACAATTGAATGCTTCTTTGTTTTAGGATTGTGTGTTGAATGAAATTTTGCAATGATATAGATAAGTCCTGATATGATCTAAGTGACTTAAATGTTTTGTTTATATACCTCACAGTATAATGCAGCAGGCTTTGGGAAAAAGCAAGTCCCATATTTCAGGCACAATTAAGCGCACATACAGCTTTAGCATGCAGCTTCTCTTTCTTAACAACAGCCTGGATATCAAACTCAGTATGTTTATATTATCAATATTTTGTGCATGCACGTGTGTGTGTGTGTGTATGTGTGTGATGGAGAAAGGGGAGCTCGGATTTGTTTTAAGGAGTCTTTGGTATCTCTTTAAAAATTAATTCCAATGAAATTAACACATGATGATTTTGAAAGAAAATTATAAAAACTTCAACATAATGAAATTGCTGAGTGGAGTTTCCAAATACCCCCAAAACACGTGTTTCGTTTGAGAGAGAGAAAGAAAATGGATTAAACTCATTGAATAGTGTAGGCAAAAAAGTTTCTGCCAGGAGTTGCTTTAAAACAATGTAGTCCCATGTGCACTTACCTTTGTGCAATTGTTAATAAATGAATAAGAATACTGCTACATTCAGTACAGAAAAGGTACTAAATGAAAGCTGTAACATATGCATTTTTAGTTGACTTCAATAAAATGTCCTGTGGAAAAACCAAATAAGAAAAACAAAGAAATTAAAATTAAACATATTACCCTATAAAAATTATTCTCGTGTGATCTTTGTCCCGTACCCTCTGATAATTCATAATAAATTGTTTTGTATATCATTATGAGAAATATATCTTTTCTCACATGCCAACAAGATTTGCTTGACTAAAAATGGAAATTCTATTGTATTGGGACAGAGTGTTGGCTTCTCTAGACAAATTATAGCAGATTTGTTTATAATCAAAACATCTCAGGATGTTAACAATTTAAGTCCAATAAAAATGTTTAAAAATAAAAATATTGTAGGAAAGGACCAGCTCAAGGACTACAAATTGAAAGAAGAAGAGACAATACTGGGGCACCTGTAGAACTTTTGTTAAAATTGTTGTCCCCTAGCCTCTTGTTGGGAGGATTTGAAGGAAAGGCTTTTTGACTGTCATGTTGTCCATGCTTGCATTAACCCTTGGGGTTGATAATTCTAGACAGAGGCAAGCACTCCTTGCACCCATGGCAATACTGTGACAAAGGGGAAATGTTTTTGATCCACATAGTGTTACCTCTTACCTGCCTTATCTCCCGTCTCCCAGCACTCTCTCAGCGCTGCTCCCTAGCAAATTTCTCTGCAACATAAACCCAGTAAAACTTCTGGATACTAAAGGTCACTTCTCCTAAGTGTCTTTGGGATTTTAAAAGAATGCGTTTAACATATCTGGCTAGAACCTCAGTGAGAATTTCAAGAAATAAAGGGAATGTCCTAGTGAATGTGTCTCTCTGTGTGTTTGTGTGTTCATGAGTTATTTGGGGCAGAGTGGTGTGTTCCCTGAGTATATGACACACAGTATGGGGACCGCCCACTATTCTGCCTGTTTAGGAGGAAGTCTTATCACTGGGGGTTCCTCGGATCAAAACTCTTATATATTCACATTACTCAGCACCCACAAAATAAACCTTTTATAAATATTTATAAAAAACTCTTTATGAATGTTTTTCACGATTTCTCTTTACTCATTAGGATCTCATAGTTCTTCAGTGAGTTACTCTCTACTGAGGCACCTTGCACACTGGAGACACTCAGTATTTATTTATTTGAATATGTGATATGATCAGAAAGTTATGCTTTGCGTGGCTGATATCATCCCAAGATGGGTTCATGAGAGCCATTTTCATGATTTCAAGGGAGATAAAATTCAGTGGTACCTTGGCTTTGATAGCATTATATACAAGAACAAAAGATAAACACAAATATAGGTTGTTTTTAGTAGTTGGTCATTGGGATCTGATGTCATAATAAAATCAAAAGTTAAAAACCAATCTGTATTTCTGTGCCTTCCTCATTTCACTTAACATAATGTTCTCCAGTTCCATCCGTGTTGTTGCGAATGGCAGTATTTCATTATTTTTATGGCTATATAATACTCCACTCTGTATATGTACTACAGTTAATTTATCCATCCATCCATTGGTGGACACTCAGGTTGATTCCAAATCTTGGCTATTGTGAATGGTGCTGCAATAAACATGGGAATACAGATATTCCCTCAATACACTGATTTCCTACCTTTTGGATATACACCTAGCAGTGGGATTGCTGGGTCATATGGTAACTCTATTTTTAGTTTTTTGAGGAGCCTCCATACTGTTTTTCTTAGTATACATTCCCACCAAAAGTGCATAGGGGTTCCCCTTTCTCCACACCCTTGCCAGCATTCATTATAGGGTGTCTATTTTATAAAAGCCATTTTAATTGGGCTGAGATATCTCATTGTGGCTTTGGTTTGCATTTCTCTGGTGACTAGTGATGTTGAGCATTTTTTCATATACCTGTTGGCCATTTCTATGTCTTCTTCTGAGAAATGTCCATTCATATCTTTTGCCCATTTTTAATCAGATTAAAATCTCGCATGTTTTCACTCATATGTGAGAGGTAAATATTTAAAAAGAATTGATCTCGTGGAGACAGTAGAATGATGGTTACAAGAGTTGGGGAGGGTAGTGGGAAGGGAGGAGATAAAACAGCAATGGTTAATGGGTGAAAAAATATAGTTAGCTAGATAGAATGAATAATATTTGATATCACAACAAGATGAATATAATCCACAATGGTAGAGTATACTTTAAAATAATGAAATTAGTGGAATTGCAATGCTTGACATGATGGATATCCCAATTAATATGATTTGATTAATATACATTGTAAGTCTGTATCAAAACATTACATGGACCCTACAAATATGTATGACTACTGTGTACTCATAATAATTAAAAATAAAAAAAATTAAAACGTCTGTACCTGAAAAGAGCCTCCCAATCAAATACATATAATACTCTGTAAAAAAGCAAACAGACCTGTTCAGAATCTAAAGGATTTCCCTTATCTTCAGAGGCATCCTCATCTATAAAATGAATCCCCAGAAATTAAGAATGATGATTTTTTATTAGCATCTAAAGAATATTTTGAGATGTGTGCATTAACTGCTCCTCATCATAGAAGACTGGCTGCTCCCTCCCTGTTTCCATCACTTCCTGTGAGGTGCCAAGTCCTTACCATGTACTTTTAAAATCACTGGGTAGATACAGGGGTATACGGAATATGAATATGATAGGATATGTTCTCTTGATAAATTCTTCAGACAAGTACAAGAAAGGATGCATTAGCAAATAATTTTACTACAATGCTGTGATTTCTTTCTTAGAAGTAGTACAAAGTGCTCTGAAAGAATTGAAAGGAAAAGATTCATAGAGTAGATAACATTTCAGTTGATTATTGAGGAATCAGTAAAGATTGTCACAGGCAGAGGTGATGATAGGAGAAGCCAGGCCAATCAATTAAAAATTGTATTTCAAAGCCATAGGATCTTCATGTGGCTAGAACATGAAGGTGAGTAAGAGGAGACAGATAAAAAGTTTAACAATAAGCATGATAATACAGGTTGGGTCTAGACTGAACAAACCATTCTTGTGTACAAAAGTAGTTTGCACCTCACCTTACGCACAATAGGCCGTTATGAAACAATGATAGTAACTGTGGTCATATGGAAGTGCAGAGATTATGATGGCGAGAGATTTAGATGGGAGAAGAGGGGCAGAACAATTGGTTCTGATTCAGTTGGAAACTTAATTCCTGTTTTAGTGTATAAGACCAAACCCTGGAAAAAAATAAGCATCAGATTGTCAAGTTTGTGTTGATCAAATGTGAAAAGCCTGTAAGATCAGCATACTCTCTGGAAGGCTGGTTGGTACTGTGTCTGTCTTGCACATGGTAAAAAATACACAGCCAAAATATTGAGCGAGTCTCATTTCTCATGGCTTATTAAAATGAGATGAAAAGGGGTGAGACACATTTTCAGCTCTGCATCTCTAATATAGAAATGTCAATGGGTTGTGGCAAATTGGAGTGACAAAATATTACTCCTTTGTGTACTTCCAATGGAGATATAAGGTATAGTAAAAGTGTGTACATAATCTAGTGTCAAAATCCAGAAAAATAATTCCAGACCCAATACAGTGATATTGTCTATGCTTCTATGTGTGAGCCTGACATAAATATTCTCCCCAGCTTCATGGGAAACAGGTCTCATGAAAAATAATAATATATCATGTGTAACTTATTATCACCTAAAAGAAGAGACAGAAGACTCTTCTAGCCACATCTTTAAAGGAATCGTTCATAAACTAAACACTCAAGAGAAATTAATGCAAATCCAGTGGACAGATTATTTGAATTAATCTCTTTTAAATTTGGAAGTTAGTTTAGTACAGAACGTGGCTGTCACCAAATTGCACCTGAACTGAGCATGTGAGCTTCTAAATCAACTGATATCAGAAAGGAAAGGCAACAACATATCATTTATTCATTCATTTCATATTTACTAATAATTTGCCCTTTTAAATAACTTTAATAAGCACTATGGGATACACAGTTAACAAAACTAATGACCTGTCCTTGAAGAATTTTCAGACAAGTAGAGATAAAAGGTAGACATGCAAATAGATAATCTGTATCAAAATGTGACAAGTGCTGTGGAAAGATGGAAACAACTGTCTAGGAGAGTCCAGGAAGGATTCACAGAAGTTATATTAAAATTGTATCTTGAAGTATGAATGACAGTAAGCCAGGTTTAAAGGAGAAAAGTCATACTAGCAGAGACATTAGAGCTAAAAAATGTATCTCTGAGAAGAATAGCTTAAAAGTCTTCAGCTACAATAGAATGTTACTTTCAAAAGCAACAAGAAACAGTAGGTAGTAACAGACTTCAAGTGCAGTAAGCAGCTTTAGTATCTATCTTTTCAGAAAATGCTGAAAAGTCTACTGAATTTTGCCAGAAAGGGTAACAAAGGAGAATCTTCTGTTCCACTCGGTGCCACATTATCTCCTTTCAATTCTTTGCTTTTCTTCCAACACCCCCATTCTTAATAGCGACACCATGAAAAACATTGTTTTGTGTATGGGTATGCAGACACGTATTATTAAAAGCTTGTCAATGTTATATCTCAATATTTTAGCTTAGTGGAAAATATTTACTGAATATTTCATCTTTTGAATTTCATTCTTAGTTTAATTTCTTAATAAATGTGTGAATTTACATAATTTATTTTTTGTATTTAGATTAGTAATCTAATCTATAGAACGTGAACAATAGCCCCTGATTATCTGCTATATAAAGCAGAAAAGACAAATACTGCCTGGATTTTGCTTCACATTGGAAAATGTAAAATTCTATAAACGTGAATGTGACATTATTATCATAATGATTATCTGTGATGTCAATACATGTGTGTTGAGTTACGGTTAGAATGAATGTCCTATTAATAGAAAGCGTACTCTGCTTAGCTTTGGCTTTTGAAAGCAAATGAGGAAATCTTAAAATATATAAATCTATTTTCTAGTCTTAGCCCCAATAATTATTGCTCATGTGACAATTAGCTTATCTTTCTGAATCTAAATGTTCCTTGTGTGCTGTGGATGAGAATAACTAACATGTATGCATATAATATAGTGCTGTTTACAATTTGATTTTACATACAATAGTTTGTGAAATTGATAAGCATATTTAGAAAGCAAGTGTATAATCTACTTGCTGCTTAATGCAAAAAACTGAGACTAAAGAAAATGCATGACTTGTTTGAAGCCGTAAGTCTAATAACTAAGGGAGCCAAACTATGACTCTTCTCATTGTTGTTTTATGCTAAGTTCTTCCTATAATAATATGTAGTTGTCATCTCTGTTTCTGGTTGTACTACATTTCTTAAAGGGGATGAAGAGGATCAGATGAAATAATACATTTAGATTCTAAATGAATGAATGCTCATGCATAAGGTGCTGTTATTATTATAATGTTCTAGAAAATAATGAAAGGTAACACATTTGTGCCTATTTCCATGTATATGTGTATGCCCTTTTAATGTTCATTTTAAATTGCATAAATATCTTATTGCCTCAAATTATAAAATAAAGTTAACATTATCCTTGAATTTTTACACTTTGGCTGTTTTCCATGAGTGTGGAAGAGTTTAATTTTATTCAAGATACTTAAAATAAGGCATCAGCGTCTTTCTAGTTTGATTATTTTAGAAAAGAAAAACCCATTCAAGTCACACTTGTTCCTAATTCTCACACTTAGGCTCTGTTTACTTAGGTTTTACTATAAGCTATGACATCCTCAAAGAATCAGCTATGGGCAAGGATGAAACCTTCATTCCCTTGGAATAATCAACTGAATTATCCTGGGATAGGAAAATAGGAGTGGAACAAGGATTTGAATAGTTCCAAGCACAGAGTTAGAGTTGAGGACCCTTGTCTGCTTGCACTAAGGGATTTTAAACAAAAAGGTATCCACTTACCTTAAGAAGTACAAAGTTTATTTAAGAGCCCCTGATTTCTTTAGAATATGATCTGAGTCTTGGCAATGAACAGAAACACATGATTTTGCAACATGTGTCCACATGTGGTTCACGTACTCCACATGTGCTCTTTCAAAGGGTCCTGTGACCTTGCTGTGGATCGCATGTGGTTTACATATGCTTTGTATGCTTCACATCTGCTTTAAACACTTTTTTTTTCTGACAGTAGACACCCTTGTTATATTACCATTTGCTATAATAATTAAATTTGAGGAACTTAACTTGAGAGGATTTGTGGGGGTGAGTGTTTGTTAGTTTTGATTTATATTTGGTGCTGTGTTGAGTGATGCCCATTATAACTGCTTATCGTATCTCTTTGTAGGCAAACTGTTGCTGCGTTTAACCTCACTGAAGCCAGACTAATCCAGAGATGTACTTAAACTCCTATGATTCATAGGAAGGTTGTCATTTTAGAAGAGATCTTGAAAATATACTCTGGGTTTAGAGTAAAAAACAAAATAACCTGACATTTCCAAGAAGAAAGACTTCTTTTAATTTATATTGCAGATGCAGAACTGAAGGCTTATAAATACGTACAGTTAATAACATACTATTAATCCCATAACAAAATTAAATTTAAATGAGAAACTTATGTCATACGTAACAGTCACAAAAGAAGATGCAAAATTAATACAGACACCTGCCTGTTTTACGTATAGCAAGATAAAATAAAATTCATTGTAATCTAATGAATTGCTTTCTATTATATTACACTAATTATCTCCTCCTTTCACCCTCAGGAAGTATCTTTTTAAACTCACAGTTGTATCTGAATATATTCCACCTATTAAAGAGGGAAGCAATACTTTTTATTAATTACAGTGTATTTGTTTTCATCTGTCTTCAGAGAACGTTCTAAAATTAGAGACCTGGCCCTGAATAAAATAAAACTGTGCTTAATGAAGTCTGGGAAGCAGTGACTCTATTCTGTATCTTTTCTTGATGTGTGGATGTATGCTCATTAGCGTTAATAACACTTGGAAGTGAAGGAAGCATATCTGATCGTGGCTACCTTGTCCATACACTGAGTAGGAACGGAGTGCCCCTCGGCCAGCAAGTTACCGAATGCTCCATTGGCCAAATGTTAGAGGAGACGTGGTGCTGTAGGCGATTAAATCCGCAGTCTGCCCCTGAGGACCAAGCCCCCGTAAATAAGCATTTTAAAAGAATCTCAGCCTTTAATGAATAACAGGGGAATTTTCAACCAGTAATCAGAACCAGCTTTGGAAACACAGGGACAGTGGTATGCATATTTTGATTTGGTGCACATTGTTTTAGAGACATTCCAAAGAATGAATCTCATTGTATTAGTAAATGTTTATTGAATTTTGAGCATTTGAAGAATTTAAAGTCAACTTCCTAGAGTAAAAAGAGGAACTCTGGTGAGAAATGATTATATTCAATTAAAGACAAATGACCTAGAATGAAATGCAAGACGGAGCAGGTATAGCAAGAAAAGAAAATATATGAAATACAAAGTGTAGAGATTTTAATCCTTGCAGACGTTACATATGATTTTGTGTATATTTAGAACCAATTTTTAAATAAAAGAGAAAACATGTTTTTATCATACAGTTTTTAATAACAAGCACATTAATGCAGTGTAAAAAAATCATCTCAGATAATGAGTCATTAGAATTCTCAGGAGTAAATAAAATTCCATTCCCATGTTGCTAACTATGCTTAGAACAAACCAGAAAGATATTAAAAGTAGGGGCAGGTCAGAGGGAAAAGTGAGGGCCAGTAATAGGAGGAACACTTACATTCAGACTGATGGAATGAATGTGATTTAAAGCGCTAACCATCATCTGCAGGGATCACTAAACTGACTAAATTGGATAGTCAAAACTAGTCAATTATTTTGTTTCATTTTTTTCTTCTGCTCAGAGTCAATAATCACCCCATACATCTTGCTGTGTATGAGATTGAAGTTAAACGAGCTGTGGATACAGAGATACAATGTAAGGAAAATAATGTCTAAATGTGGAGTTGTGACAAAACATGGAACCAAGAATTGGTGAGGCTGTCCCTGTGATGCACACCACGCAGCTGTCCATCCTGCTTACAGAGATGACCAATATCGTGTTGGGTGGGGTGGAAAGAAAGACATTCTTATTACTTATTGTTATATTAACTTGCATGGATATAATGATAAAAATGGTTAACAAGATGGGGTCAATGCATGATAGCAGTGAGCATATCAAAAAATATTATGATAACAAGGAGTCCACCCAAGACTAACCGTATCTTGACTTTCTACTCCATCACCTTCTTGATGAAGCCACATAAATATCTAATAGCTATCTCAAATTTAAGCAAATTCACAAAATCAGACTCTCCTGATTCTCCCTGATTCCCCAAACCCTACCCATCTTGCAAGTTTTCCACTTCATTAAAAATCAATGGCACCCTCCCAGATACTCATACCAAAAAAATTGAAATTGTCCTTAACCTCTCTTTCTCTTTCATCCACAATCTGTAAATAAACCCTGTTTGTTCTATTTTCAAATGCTGCACATGCAGAATCCAAATTCTTTCTTCATTTTCATCATGGCTACCCTTGTTCAAGACACTATTATTTCTTGCCTGGATTATTTCAATACCCTTCTGGTTGAATTGGCACTTGTCATCCTGTTATCTGTATGTGATACAGCAACCACAGGCTTGTTTTCTTTTTGGTGTTTTGTTTGTAACCATGTTAGATCATATGCTTCTTGACTCAGACCCTTCAATGGTTCCACACCACTCTGATAGTGAAAGCTACATTTCTTATGAAGCACTGTGTGTTCTCATCTCCTAGGGCCTCATGATCACTTTTCTTCCTTCGCTTTCTCCAGACACACTGGCCTCTGCGATGCCCTCAATACCAAGCATGTCCTGCAAATGGGGTCTTTGCACTTGCTGTTATTCCTTCCTTAAAAATGCATGCCTCAAATATACCCTGGATTACTGGCTCTCTTCTTAGATGTCCCTGCTCAAATGTCACCTTATAGAATAATGGAAACTCCATAGCTCTATGTTATTTTTACTCATAGAATCTTCATCTGATACAGGATTCATGTGACCACAATGTCTACAATAGTAGCAGGCACATAGTATTTATTCAGTAAACATTTATTGAATTAATTAATTTCTTCATCCGTGAGTGAAGAATAATAAAGGCCTGAAAATCTTATCAGGTCTCATCACAGAAAGCTATAGCCTAAAGGGAGGTGGTAAGTAGGTAAAGAGTCCATGAAGGAAACATAAAAAAAGAGAGCTTTCTCAGAACCGTACAGAGCCTGTCGAGGGACACTAAATGGAAAAGTAGACGTCAGACATTTATCATATGCTTACTCTCTGCTCGCCCTTTTTTCTCAGCACATAGATTGCATTCTACAAGGTAAAAACAATTACCACCTTCTTTGCAAGAATTAAGACACTAAGTTACAGAGAGATTAAATAACTTGTCCAAGTCACTTGTTTGAAAGTGACAGAGCTGGGCTGGAATTCAAACAAAGGAAGCTTGGTTCAGGACATTCACTTTGTGTGTATTGCTTTGAATGCCAGTGTAGTTGAGAGGATGCCATGTGTTTTACTCCTGGTTTGATGAAATTGCTGGACTTTCAAACCTAAATAATTAATTCTGAAATTATGTGACTTTGCGACATTGGCACCACAAGATTCAGTAACCCTGTAAAATTCACAGTAGTTGATGCAATAGCCCCCTCTATATCTTACCTTTCTTTCAATGCAACACACAAGTCATGGATAGTCAATTTTAAAAATACATTATTCTCAATTAGGATGACTATAAACTTACTCTATAAGTGTAAATGTCTTTACTGAAGCCATCTATTGTAAAGTAAGACTAGACTAACTTTTGCACATATGATTTTTTAACCAACTTCCAATTAGAAATGATACATTTAGATGACTTTTATGATTTATATCTTTTACATTTTACCAAACTAATAGAATATCTCACAGAATTAATATGGTTAATATTTATATGAGAAGGGATAGATTTTATATTCCTATAGTATTCAACATGCTATCCCATTAGCATGCACTTATACATGTATGTAGGTGTGCACAAATACCACACAGACACAGACACAACAGACACACACACCTGCATTTCTCCTTGGAAATATTTGGCTCCATGCACATAGTGAGAGTCTGCATTTGATATCACAACTTGGTCTTTTTTTTTTTTTTTAAAAAAAAACATATTAGCTATGAAAAAATCCCTGAATTCAATTTAAGAAAATAAAATCTTTTTGATTTGTCTATACTTCCTAACTCTTAGAAATAGAAGAAACCTAAAAGATTACAGTCCAACACATTAATTTTCCACATGACTAAACGAGGGCACAGACAAGTTCAGTGGCTGTGTAAAATGTATACTGTCATTAAATAGTAGAAAAGGAACTTTTATAGTTGGTGTGTTGCTTCTTAGTCTATTACTTCGTAGATGTGCACAGAGAATGCAGAAACAAGTATCTGTCTTAAAATGACTCCTTGGGGTTCTTTGTGTCACTGTTACTGTGCTACATTGTTTCTGATCCTTTTTTTAATTTTCTTAATTTTTTGTCTATCTCTTTATATATGTAAAATAAAACATTGACATTTTATAACATGAATGCATCAAATGATATTATGAATTTAAATGTAAATATATAGAGAGAGACAGACAAAACTCATTATTATGACTGCACTGGCAGACATTTAATATTAAAACTTAGAACTGATGTGTTTGGTGAGAGGTGAGGTATAACAGAAGAAGATGAACGCTGTTTCCCTTTTCACATCAAAAGTGGAAAAATCCAGATTTTTCCATTATTATTATTATTATTTTTGCTCTTTGACAGAAATCTATTTCCCATTATTTCAGGGCTGGTTCTTACACCAGTTTTTATTTTTTACATTCATAATCTCTGCTTTATACTTTTCCCATAGAAAACACTTCTATTTGCTTCTTTTGTGGATTAATAAATAAGTTTAAAACAAAAGCTAAACAAAATAGGAAGCAGGCCCATTTATATGCCATCTGCCACAGTGTATTAGTGAGTATTCTGAGCTCTAAAGAGCTTTTAAGAAATATAAGCTCTTAATGCTAAGATTGTTATTGTGTTAACAAATACTATTCTTTAAACTCAAACTCCACAGCTGTATGAAACATCTTTTTATTTATTTTTTGTTTTAAAATTTTTATTGTGGCCAAGGCATCTATCTTTTATGGTCATGCATTTTGGGTACATAGCTGGGTGAGGTCTTATTACTTACTTTGGTCTAACAAACAGAGAGATGAAAATTGAGCTGTTCAATAAAGACCTAAAACCCTGAATTTCATGTGGCTTGACTCAGCCACCTGGTTGCCTACAAAGAGATCTTGACCTATGTCACAAATGCATTGTCGTGGAGATTAAATAACAAATAGCTGCAAGTGATTTTGAAGGGCAACTCTGGGTGACTTCTGGGTGTTAGCTTACCTTGGTTGCCCTTCGAGAGCCCTGAGCATAATAACAACGCACTTGTACTATGACGTTCGACTTGACTAGTGGCAGGTCACCAATATATCTTATTTTGATTGTAGTAGGAGGTCAGGGTTAAAAACAAAAAAATCACTTGAAGACTAAATTCTATTAAGTCCAAATAACAGATGATCTTATAGTTTTAGACTTTTCTTGTTTATTTGTTTTTTCACAGTAAAAAGAAGTTGGAGAAAGGAAATAAATTTCGTTTTTATTTTTTTTAACTTTTAATCTCACATAATTCAGAGGTAAAACATTATTTTTTTGGTCTGAGGTTGTAACATCATGTTTTTCCCCTTACTATGGGAAGACCAAGTGCATTGCTAAATTACTAGAAAAGTCTGGTGCCTGTTTTCAGTGTAGACTCTATGAGGTTTTTGTCAGTAGATCACACTGTAAGTTAGTATATATACAAAAGGATATAGGCTGCAATTTAGTGGTAAATGCTAATCAAATTTTAAAAAACTGCTTTAAAATTTATCTTCTAGAATCTAAATAAATTCATTTTGATACCAATATTTGCTTCTGTATCTTCAGTTGTAAGAAAAACTTGCTAACAGGGACATATTCATTTTTTTGGAATACATATTCTTGAAGTAGGTTTTCACCATTACATGTGCAAGGCTATTTCTTTTCATTTCCCCCTAACACTCCCAGCCCAGGTTCTCATTATCTCACATCCAGGCTACTGTCTTGCTCACACCAGCCTCTGCCCTTCCAGTGCCTCCTAGACAACACATCTGATCTTCGTCTTTTACCATCCAACCTACTTGGCCTTTCCCATTTTCAGCCATTAAACGTCAAAACCCATAGTCTTGCAGTGAGATCACTCTGCACGCTCCCTTTTTATCTATCTGCTCAATTTTATCTCTTACCCTATTTTTCTACCTAAAAACCTTCACGTCAGCCAAATTATTTTATGAATTAGTCCTCATTGCTATCAAACAACTCTCTACTTATCACCCACTATGTATAAGATTTTGTCTTGTGTGCCAGTGCTGATTAGGAATGGAATTCGAGGCAGCCGCCCTGCCTACTTCAATTTTGAGCTTGTTCTCCTTCCAGACAGGGGTTCTTTGCTCCTTTCCAAGCTTCACTTGAAGACTTTCATAGAAAGTTCTAGTCTTAATGATCAGTCGCTCCTCTCTATATACAAAGAGTGTAACACTGTATCAGTAAATTTACTATATCAGTTAATCCACAGAATAAGTGACCTTATTTTTATTTGTAGCCTATGTAGTCTCTGCACAGTATCCTTCATGTAACACAATCTTAATAATTATTTATCGGGAGGAAGCATATGGAAGTGAAAAAGAACACGCTTTAGGTCAGATATAAGTTGAATCTCGTCTGTGCCACTGTCTAGCTGTGTCCTCAGGCAATTTATTTAATCCTTCTTAGTGTTTTTTTCCCTCATTTTATAATGGGGACGATAATAACTACTCCATAGGGATCTGTGAGTGCTAAATATTTAATCACCTTTCCTCTTGATGATGAAGAGGTACTGAAATTAGAACTTGTGAATGTATTATTTGGATAATCATTTTTTCAAAGGAAAGATTACAGAAGAACGTAATCCATTCCTGCTAGAATCAAACCAGAATTGTCTTTCTGGTTTATATATATGCTTAATCTTTACATGCAAGTGATTGTATTATGGCCGATTTTCTTTGGACTAAGGTTATTGCCTCCCTTAAGAAGGTCTGGTTTTGATATTTGGCGATAAATAGAAGAAGGAAATTTCCACTTGCAAGCTTCATTAAACGTAGTTTTTCACAAGGCCACAGATTGGTTCATTTTAATAATTGCCTAGTAACAAACTTCACAGCAGAATATTAATGAGTTCAAATAATATCTAACTTTCTCAATGGCCCCCCTTGTGTTATAGGCTGTTAAAGTTACCAGAGAGGACGCGATTCTACCTATCTGCACTGTGGAGCAGCATGTTCCCCTGTGATAGCAGAAGTCAGTCAATCAGCTTTTAGAAACTGTAAGCCCTAAAACCGTGGGACTCTCCCCATGAAACTGTCACCATAAGAAATTAAGGTGCCAACCACTCCATCAGAGAGCACCTCCATGGGGGTGTTCAAATTCTTCAAGCCCCTTAGCTATTTCCTGGCCTTTAGAAGGAAACGATATCTAAGAAAGACACAAAAACAACATTTTTTTTATTTGGATGAAAAGAAAATTTAGCAGTTGGTTGAGTGTGATCATTAAGCCTACGCATTATTTACTTTTTCCTATTTCACTTTTCACCTCCTGAAAATATAAATGTTTAACTTTGCTGTCTTTGGAAACACAGACTTAATGCAAAACAATTAGATAAGAAGTTCCCCAGCCCAGGGACAGTGAGTGCGCTGGTGGAATGATGTGACCCACTCAGAGCAGCACAGCCCTGCTACTGCCTCTGCTGCAGCTGAGCTTGGTGACAACACCTCCTAAGTGTGCGCTTCAGGTTTACCTTAAGAGACTGTGGAGTGACCCTGCTGAGGTAAGCTTTGGATCACAAATGCCCAAGCAAAAGCATTTACCATTTGCAACGTAATGAAAAGCAGATTTTAACATTCAGGGAAAATGTGATTTCAGAAATATTAAAGATCTCTATATGGAAAGGCATCTTTTTAACCGAGACCCTGCAGGAAACAAATTTCCCCTTGGGTTTTATGTAACATAAGCATGATTTTTACTTTGAGATAGGGTTCAGGCAATTTAATGGGGGGATAAACAACAAACTCAAGATAGCCAGACTTGAACTTGAAGACATACAGATGGGAAAAAATATACAGTGATCAAAATGTATACAGCATTGTTCTGATTAGGAAATAAGTTCATCAAAAGAAATGGTTTGCAAAATATAACTCAATAATTTAAAATATCAATTGCTCCCTAAGTTACCTTTTGATGCTTCATTGCATGATAGATGCAAGGTAGAATACTGTGCTTAATAAATTCTAAAATTGACTTATTCTTTCATAATTATTTGTTTGTATAGAGGATAATGTATGCTCCGCAGAGAAGTGGAGGTTTTAATTTGCTTAAGTGACTTTATCAACATATACATTGGAAAAATATATATTCCTTTATCCTTGGATCATCTCTTACTGTTATTATCACTAACAATAATAATCATAATATTGTATACACTATTTATAATTAAATCATTTCTTCTTTTCATTTATACAATGCTGAAGGTTTACAACATTCATTTCTAAACATACAGATGCCAGTGCTAAGGTATTGCAAAGATATTAAAACTAAATTTTTTATGCATCGATCTAACAGAAAGCAGTTTCCACTGATGTCAGTGAAAGAAAATTACTGGTTTATTCTTTCTGACCCTTCCCAAAAAATAATCTGGCTTTTATATGTTATGAACAGCTACACAGCATTCTTTAAATATAAAAGTTTACAGTCACATGCCAGTATTTAGATCTGATATGAATTCTCCAGTGAACACCATGTTATAATGAACAAAATGCTAGGAAAACAAAGACTTATAGGAAAAGATTTTGTCAAGGGAAACCGACCCCAACATGCTTCAATCACAGCATCAGGGACATTGGTATTCCTACGTTCAGCCATAGGTACTGATATTGACTCACACTTTGAGTGAGAAAGAATATAAAATTAAATAACTACAGGTCATGTAATGAACCTTTGGTATAAAAGCTAGGAGTTTGCATGAAAACAATGCCTTCACAGTGGAGAAAACACCACTTTGGAGGTGAAGAGAATTTGGAGAAATATCTTTGTCCAATATTTACCCATGCTTGACTCCTGTAAATGTTAGTGTGTCCGGAACTGCCTTAGAGTTTACAAATATCAATGAACTACTTACTGCAGTGCTGTTTTGGTTACTTTCTAATCTCTCTACTTATCTTTCCCTCTTTCCCTTTGTATTTAATTTTGACTACAATGATCATTGCTAAAAATATTTTAATAATATTTGCATGAGACCTTGAAGAAACCAATGGCTTATTCACAGAGAGGCTAACACTTCAGTTCCTGCTGGGGAGAAATTGGAGTCCTGTCTGTAGTAACAACCTAGCAGGGTTGACAAATGTCTGTCACTTACTTTCCCAGATATACTGACTTCTTTATCGTCCCAAGCACAGCAATCTATTTCTATTTTTCCACTCTACAAGTTTGTGCATTCTATTCTGCCCTCTGAATTATTTTTTCTTTTCCTTTCTTCAGTGATAATCCTAGCAATTATATCTGAACTCCTCTGTGAAGCTTTCTTTAATTATTTCAGCAAAGCTTAATAGCAAGCCCTTAATAGATATACTACTTCTTTTGTTCTTTGTTGTGATTAGATTGTGTATTTGCGTATGCAAATACATATAATTATTTTTCTTAACAAATGTAACTTGCCTGAGATCTGGGGGGGGGAGGGTTATCTTTGTTACACTTCTCCTGTACTACCTTTCATCATAACTCCATTATAGGCTCATGAAGAGTCTTGTCTCACTAAAATCCATTCTTTTAAATTATAAGGATGCTATCTAAAATAAATATAGCAATTTGTTCATATTGATAAAGGCTCCAATCCTTGTTATACTCTCTACGATCTCTGCCTTCCTCTCCAACTTCTTCCCAAACCTACTTTTTCCTTTACGCTCTTCTAGTAAGGACTTGTGTGTTTTCCCTCTGCACATCTGCACATGCTTTTACTTTATTTTTTTATAGGTCCACCATCTCCTTGCCCTGCATTTCCTTACCATTCCTCTATTAATTCTTTATCATCTCTTAAGATTCAAGTCAGGCATCACCTCCTCATGAAGGCCTTGACCCCAAAGACACACACACTTACTTGTGAGTAACATCTGTCCTGTGATAGTGCCTAAGGCATTCCTCTCTTAGGGCAGGTTTCATATTATAACATATTCAAAAGTATTGTCTATGTATCCTTTTCCCCGGTGGATTATAAACTCTTCAAGGAAAGGGGATATGTTTTATCTGTCCCTGATTCTTTGCATGTAGGACTAGCTTGCCATGTGGTAAGCAGGTAACAAATCTGAGCAAAAGTGAGGGTCCAAAGTTGTGTGTCTGTTCCTCAAACATGCACTGTTTTAACTGTTCTTAGGTAGGCTACTAACTATGACCCATATATACGTGAATGTGTTTTTAAAACTGTCAAGTATTTACCAAGCTGTGGTGTATATTTATTATGAAAGAAGTTTTAAGCAATAGTCATTGATCTTGAAGTTTGTTTTATTGTGGTTATACAAATTGCTAAAACAATTAGTGTTGAACCAATCAGACTTTTTTTATTGCCTCGTCAGACTATTTCTTTACCAAGATTGGTCACACACTTAGGCAAACCTAGATGGTATTTAGTGGTTGTCTTTCTGTTTCCACGAGTAAGGAGATGAATGGTGTCACCTGCTTCATCTGGCTGCATAGGAAACAATTGAGGCTTGAGTTCCCTGCCACATGGATGCTCTGAGCTGTCAGGGTGCTCCTGGAAGAACCATGGGAATGCGGATGAATCCCTGAAAGACAGATGCTGCAGCAAGAAGGTACCCAGCCGAGGACCATGAGGCAGGGAGTAAAGAAGTGGTGGTCAATCAAAGATGAGTGTGTGTATACACAGAGATGGTTTTTCATCTCAAATGTGCCATTGTATTCTACATTCTTCTCTAGATTCTTTTGGAAACATTTCAGCTACTACATTACCAAATATTAATTTTTTACCCGTTTTTGATTCACATTCTTTGTTCTTCTTGAATTAGTCATAAATTTATGAATTGCTACTCCTTTGCACTTCTATCACATTGTATATTAAATTAAAATCTGAAAGTAGAGTTTTCTATAATTTGATTTCCCCTTTGCCTAACACTAAAAAAATCTATCCTGGATATGCAGAAAGATCTCAAACATGTGGACCACTAAGAATGAGAGTTAGCCAGCGCTAGTGGAATATGTGGAAGTCCATGTTACAGAAGTGCTCTAAAGACACATAGACACGCTTTGTCCAAATGATGCAACAGTCATACTTACCTGAGCAGGTGCAAGTGCTCTTCTGTAGTACTGTTTTTATATCAATTATATTATTGCTTAAATATAATTGGATTTCTCTGTTGATTTAAGTAAATAGCTTGATTCAAATTTTGTGTTCAATCTCAACTGTCAGTTTCTGCTCTGAAATAAATTTACTAAATATAGAGACTTAATTTGTCCTAAAAATTAAAATGCATAAACTTATCTCCCAGCATTTAAAATGCAAAATGATGACTATCCCTAATTACTTAAAGCTCTAACAAATTTGGTATAAGTAATTTTTTGAAGAAAATTGATCAGAAGAAGATTTTTTGGACCTGAGACTCTTCATTGGTCTCAGACACATTCAACATCCAATCATGGAGAAGAGGGTACCTTTTACTATTTCATACACAACTCTGTTAAGTGAATATCTTTTGTGTTCTTGTATTTCCTACATCTATTTCAAAGAAAAAAATCCGCATAAAAAAGAAAATGAAGGGATTAAATATTTTAATTCTTCTTTATTTTTGTCACTAATTTTGGGTGGTATGGTGTGATGGCTTTTGTATTGTCTCTACTTTCCTGATGACTATATTATTTTCCCTAATTTAATGAAATAATGTTTATTGTAAAGATCAGTGTGAATATTAAGATTAAATTCACAAATGACCTCACATTTGCTTAAAAAGTGAGCAAATTATGGAGTCATTTAACTGATTCATCTACTGCTCACATATATAAGAACAATTTGAATCCTAGTTGATTTCCCTAAGATTGGTTTACTGAGTTTGCTGGCTGTATTTGCCCCATAGTCATTGATGGAAATCATTTGAAAAAACTGAAAAAAAAAGATTTGTCAATTTTTCTGTTTTATTTAGCAGTCCAGCATGCTACTTCAGGATACTAACATTTATTTATATTTTAGCGGTGGTTGAAGTATTTGCATACCTTTCTTTAATGGTAAAATTACCGACTTGACATAGGGTTAATCTTATCTTGAATTACACTGTGATTAGATTTGGTACAACAGGAATGACTTTATTCTGTTCACCAGCAAATGCTTGAACAACTAATATGAAGAAAAAAACTAAATTGTTAGTGTGAGTAAAATAATTTACTGCATGGGTATATGCATACTTTAATTATTTCTTACTCCTAGGATTCCATCCGCTTCCATTTCTTTCTTCCTTTATGAAGTATATGTCAATATTTAGAGCAAATTCTGTTCTTCAGTGATGTGAGAGAAATCTCAGTTTAAATTTATGTCACTGATTTTAACAGTGTACTCTGGACCCAAGGACAACCAATCCTTTGGCAAATCTGTGATTTATGTATGACATAAGCATGATGAAATAATAAATGAGATCAATCAAATCCCCTCTCTCTTGGTAATTTGAATTAGGGAATACTACTGAGTTAACAGGGCATTGCGGGGTGAAGCCCTATAAATTGTATGAAGAGCAAGAGCTTGGTCATAAGGGAACACATACAGAGTATGTAGCATGAGGAAGCAGAAACTAAGAAATAAAGAAGGAAGTGATGAAAAAGAGAGAAGGTATTTTGAGGAGGAGATGAGGAATCTGATGACAATCTCAGGAAATAAAAATTAAAGAGAAGCAAAGGCACCTTGAGAAAAATAGCAAATGGTCCATGAGACACTGAAAAAGTAGGCATTCATTAGAAATTCCCATTTCTAAAGCAGGGCTCAGCAATTTGCAGCCCATGGGCCAAATACAACCCACACCCTATTTTTGTACTGCTCACAAACCAATAATTCTTTACAGGTAGAAATTGTTAAAAAAAAAAACCAAAATAAGGAAAATATTTAATAACAATTAAGAATCATATGCAATTCAAGTTTCAGTGTTCATAAATGGAGTTATTAGAACATGGCACACCCATTCAGTTCCAGATTGTCCATGGCTGTTTCCATGTTACAAGGGTAGAATGGAGTATTTGTGACAGAGACTGCAGGTAGTGATCATATCACTTTGCACTGGTGCTCTGTAAGTGCAGATCAAAATGATACAATTACAGCACAGTTTTCTAAGCCATGTTGTGTGAAAGGACACACATATTTCATGGTCAAAGATGAAATATGTAAAATCTCACATCATTATTAACAGATGAATATGTGCAATTAGAAATTGATTTTCCTGATGGGAATAGTAACTCTGAATCTCAATTAAGCAAAATGCTTCCTCCCCAGAAAGGAATTCTATTCTCATTATCAACTTATATTATAAAATATTTTGTTCAATAATTATTATATTTTGAATTTTGTGGCCATTTGGATCCTTTCTTATGTAAGTACATGCATAGTATTCTTAATTTTCACTTTGCTTGTAAAGCCTTAAATAGCAAACAGAAAAGTTGTGTTTTTCTGCTTTTGTTTTGGTTTTTACAGAAAAGTTTGTAAACCTCTGTTCTAAAAGGTTCAAATATTGGGTTTCAATGCACGTATAACCTGACCATACATCCTTTTTTGAGAGAAATTTAGAATTTTTTCTTTTTTAATAAAATGAAAAGAGCAGCTACAACAGTAGGATTATCAAGAGTGTTGTCTAACCTGACAAAATTTGAGGTAAAATGTATTAAATAAAATTAAATGGAAAATCACATTAAAAGGTTGTAGGTACTAATGAAAAGATAGCAGTAATGATTTTTTATAATTTATGTAACATATAAAGTCAATTAAACAAACAGGAAGAGTTTTATATCAACAGTCCATTTCTCAGAAATTATACTTCTTTTTTTGGCATTTTCAGTTTTTATTTCTTTTTTAAAATTTCAAAATATTAAGGGGGTACAAAGGTTTTAGGTTACATGGATTGCTTTTGTAATGCTTGAGTCCAAGCTATAGGTGTACCCATCTCCCAGATAGTGTTAATTGTACCCATTATGTAGCTTTTTGCCCTCCCTCTAGTCCCCTCACCCTGATTGATTTCCACTGAGTTTTTCTTCTCTCTGTGCACAGGTGTGCTCATTGTTTAGTTCCAATTTAACAGTGACTACATGTGGTATTTTTTTTTCCAGTCTTGAGATACTTTGCTTAGGATAATGGTCTCCAATTTCTTCCAAATTGCTGCCAAAGGCATTAATTCACCCTTTTTTATGGCTGAGTAGTACTCCATAGTATATATATACCACATTTTGTTAATCCACTCATAAATTGATGGGCACTTGGGTTGATTCCATATCTTTGAAATTGTGAATTGTGCTGCAATAAACATTTGAGTGCAGGTGTCTTTTTGATAAAATAATGTCTTTTCCTTTGTGTAGACACCCAGTAATGGGATCGAACTGCAAGCCTACTTTTAGTTCTTTGAGAAATCTCCATACTGTTTCCATATCAGTTGTACTAATTTGCAGTCCCACCAACAGTGTATAAGTGTTCTTATCTCTCTGCACCTGTACCAGCATCTGTTGTTTTGAGGCTTTTTAATAAAAGCCATTCTAACCAGGGTGAGGTGATTTCTCATTGTTTTTTTTAATTTGCATTTTCCTGATGATTAGTGATGTTTAGTATTTTTTCATATGTTTGTTGGCCATTTGCCTATCTTCTCTGAAAAACTTCTATTCATGTCTTTTTCCCACTTGTTAATGGAATTGTTTGCTTTTTCTTGCTGATTTGTATGAGTTCTTTGTAGATTCTGGGTATTAGCCCTTTATCAGATATGTAGATCGCAAATACTCTCTCCTATTCTCTAGGTTGTCTATTTTCTCTGTTGGTTATTTCCTTAGCTGTGCAGAAGTTTTTTAATTTAATCAATCCCCATTTATTTATCTTTGTTATTGTTGTAATTGCTGTTGGGATCTTAGTCATAAATTTTTTTGCCTACACTGATATCTAGAAGAGTTTTTGCTACATTTTCTTCTAGAATTTTTATGGTTTCATTCTCTGCATTTAAATCTTTTCCCCATCTTAAATTAATTGTTGTGATTGGTGAGAGATAGGCATACTGTTTCATACTTCTGCATTTGGCTCTTCAATTTTCCCAGCACCATTTATTGAATATGGCTTCTTTCCCCAGTGTACATTGTTGTCTTCTTTGTCAAAGATCAGTTGGCTCTATGTAAATGGTTTTATATCTGAGTTCTCTATTCTGTTCCATTGGTATATGCTTCTGTTTTTGTACCAATAACATGCTGTTTTGGTTACTAGAGCCTTGTAGTATAGTTTGAAGTCTGGTAATGTGATATCTCCAGTAATGTTCTTTTTGCTTAGGATTGCTTTGGCTATTTGGGGTCTTTTCTGGTTCCAAACGAAGCATAGAATTATTTTCTCTAGATCTGTGAAATATGCCATTGGTGTTTTGATGGGGATTGTGTTGAATCTTTGAAGCATTTTGGGTAGTAAGGACATTTTAACAATGTTGATTCTACTTGTACTTGAGCATGATATGTTTTTCCATTTGTTTGTGTCACCTGTGATTTCTTTCCTCAGTGTTCTACTTGTAGAGATATTTTACCTCCTTAGTTATGCATATTTCTACGTATTTTATTTTCTTTATAGCTGTTACGAATGGTACTAAGTCATTGATTTGATGTTCAGTTTGATTATCATTTGTATATAGAAATGCTACTGATTTATGTACATTGATTTTATAAACTGATACTTTTCTGAATTTATCAATTCCAGAAATCTCTTTTTGGAGTCTTTGGGGTTTTCTAAATACAAGATGATATTTTCAGTGAGAAGCAATAGTTTGACTTTCTCTTTACTGATTTGGAAATCCTTTATTTCTTTCTTGCCTAATTGCTCTGGCTAGGACTTCCAGTACTATGTTAAATAGAAGCGGTGACAGTGGACATCTTTGTCTTATTCCAGTTCTTAGGGGGAATGATTTCAACTTTTTCCCATTCAGTACGATGTTGGCTATGGGTTTGTCCCATATGGTTTTTATAATTTTAAGATATGTTCCTTCTATACCTACTTTGTTGAGGGTTTTTATCATGAAAGGGTGATGGATTTTGCCAAATACTTTTTCTGTGTCTATTGAGATGATCATATGTTCTTTGTTTTTGCTTCTGTTTATGTGGTGAATCACACTTATTGATTTATGTATGTTGAACCAAACTTGCATTCTTGGCATGAAGCTCACTTGGTCACGGTGGATTTTTTTTTTTTTTTTTGATGTGCTGTTGAGTTTAGTTTGCTAGTATTTTATTGAGGATTTTTGCATCTATATCACTAAGGGATATTTATCTGTAATTTTGTTTTTTTGTTGCGTCCTTTCCTGGCTTTGGTATCAAAGTGAAACTGGCTTTGTAGAATCAGTTGGGGAAGAAGCCCTCCTTCTTAATGTTATGGAAGTGTGGGTGCCAGTTCTTCTCTGTATAGCTGGTAGAAATTGGCTGTGAATCTATCTGGTCCAGGGCTTTTGTTGTTGTTGTTGTTGTTGTTGAAAGACCTTTTATTATTTCTTCAATATCACTGCACATCATTGGTCTGTTCAGGAATTCTATTTCTTCTTGGTGGAATCTTGGGAGGTTGTATGTTTCTAGGAATTTATCTAATTTTTTCTACATTTTCTAGTTTATGTGCACATAGATTTTCATAGTATTCAAAGATGATGTTTTGTGTTTCTGTGCTATCAGTTGTAATATCTCCTTTTTCATTTCTGATTGAGCTTATTTGGCTCCTTTCTCTTCTATTCCTTGTAAATCCAGCAAGATGCCTATCAATCTTGTTAATCTTTTCAAAGAACCAACTTTTCGTTTCATTCACCTTTTGTATTTTTTTTTTCTATTTCATTTAATTCTGCTCTGACTTTCGTTATTTGTTTTCTTCTGCTGGCTTTGGGTTTGGTTTGCTCTTCCTTTTCTATGTTTTCTTCTTTTATAACTTGAATGCCATGAAGTCAAACTTCTGACTGTTTTTTTTTTTTTCACTTTTGAAACACAGTTGATAGTTGACAACTAGTATTATTCAGAACAGTCCTAGGCGCATGAAATTTAGTAAATTTTTCTATATAAAGGCAAATGTCTTTTTAAAGTTCTGAGAGAATATTATTCCCTTAAATATTACCTCTCGTCTATTCTCTCTCTCTTGCCCATCTGGACACTATGGTGCTTCCTTTCTTTGCAGACCCAAGTGAGGACTGCATTTCTGTCTCCTTGAAACTAGACTTGGTCATGTACCTTGCTTTGGGCAATGAACTGTCCAGGGGAAGCACTGAGTAGGTAATGATCATTCACTTTCATTTGTCTGATTCACTAAGCAAGCACCTGACAGAGATTTGCCCTGGAAAGTAGACTTGACATGCAACAGATTTGTGAGACAGAGAAATAAACTTCAATGCACTAAACTATGGAGATTTAGGGAATATATGTTTCTGGCCTAATACTAACTCCAATAAAATTATATCTCAACTTCTGAATAAATCCTTCCTATCCTGTACATTTTCTTCATTAATTCAATTTCTTTAACTCTATGTGCTCTATTATTGGGGACAATTTCTAACCAATTTCCTGCTCAATTTTTTTTCCAGCTATGTCAGTTTTGCTATTTATTTCATTTAGTGTTTCAATGTAAATAAAATTTAATATTTATTTCATTTATTAATTTTGGAATGGGTGCATATCTGTCTCAGAATAATAAATATGATCATTTTAGAACCTGGTGTAACCGTTCTAGTGGCTTTGTTTTCTCTAATAGTAATTATACCATTTATCTAATGTTTCACATTCTTTATGAGATTATCTTTCTCAAATATTTAGTAATTACCAATATTAAGTCCATTTTAGACCGTCTCCTGAATCTGCTTATGGAAGTGTGCTTGGAGCTCAGGGCATGGTATTCTGCATGAATATTCTGTATCATTTATAGTGAGAATGGAAAATTAGAAAAGGGAGACATTCTCTTTCTTCCATTCTTCATTGGAGTGGGTTATCTAGGTGGCAGTCCTTTGGGTTTGGGTTCTTCTAAGACATCATTAGCTTTGCAGGCTGCTGCTACCCCATCTCCTACAGAATCTCTTCTATCCACTGTCTTATCAAACCTGCTTGACCTAGTCTCTCTCTCTGTGTGTGTGTGTGTGTGTGTGTATGCATGCACATGTGCACACATAACAGTTTCTCCTGCTTAAGAACAGCATCTCATATTCACATTAATTGCACCTGAATTACTATTGTGCCTAGATTCCAGCACTTTCAGGCAAGGACCTTATTTCTGCAACAGTATTTTTCTGTGATCAAGTTATTAAATGAGTTGAATGTTGAAGGACACAATGAGAAATAAACATCATAAGTTCTCCCACTGTTCTGTTTTCATTATTTTATTTTATTTTATTGAGACAGAGTCTCACTCTGTCATCTGGGCTAGAGTGCGGTGGTGTCAGCCTAGCTCACAGCAACCTCAAACTCCCGTGCTCAAGCCATCCTCCTGCCTCAGCCTCCTGAGTGGCTTGGAACTACAGGTGAGCACCACCATTCCCAGTTAATGTTTCTATGTTTAGTAGAGATGAGGGTCCTGCTCTTGCTCAGGCTGGTTTTAAACTCCTGACATAAAGTGATCCTCATGCCTTGGCTTCACAGAGTGCTAGGATTATAGGCATGAGCCACTGTATCTGGCCATGAAATCATTTTGTTTTTTTATTTATTTTCATTTTTTTATTTTTTATTTATTTATTTTTTTATTGGGGGAAAACTACAAAGCATTTACAGTACAATGTTTACAGTCACAATTTGTAGTGAGCTGATTTCCCAAAATATATTACCACTCAAGTTGACTTATCTTGTTACATTCAAAAACCT
>CAUYRT010033301.1:0-33151 GCA_963574885.1 Lepilemur ruficaudatus | reverse complement strand
TAGAATGTCTTTTGTTCTTTTGGGTAGATTTTCTTTGTCTTGCTCCATGAGCACCTTATGGAAGCAGCCCCATCTCACACCCAAGGTGGAGCACTGAACCGTTTGTGCCTGGTGCTGCCCAGTTCATGGATCATTGAACGCTCAAATAAACTCATTAAAATTTTAATGTGCCTAAGTTTATCCTTTAACAATTTTCCTGGCCAATCTTTATCCCAGTTGTTAGTAAGCTAGCACTGAGCCACACGTCTCTAGAATGGCAGCAAGTGCACTATCGCTGACACCCACCAGCCTCTCTAGGCCACCCAGGGGTCTCGGCACTCCACGCAGGCAGGGTTGGCTCTTTCTCTTCCCTTCTCTCCCTTGACTTCTTGGCTCTGCTGCTCTTTTTTCAAACATTTGGCTACATCACTCTTCCCTCCTAAAACAGCCCCTAGGCAATGTCAGGTCTCCTCTGAGTGCCAGGTATAACTCTCTGAACTGTGCTCTCCCAGGGCCCTGAAGGCTCAGTCTGCCATGGATGCTGAACACTGTCAAGGATGCTCTCCGTGGGGACCAAAGGCCACGTGGAGGGACAGAGAGGTGGATGGTCACCCAGGTTCCCTCAGCCATACTCCATTCTCATCAGCCACTCGCTCTCCCTCAGAGTAGCATCTCTGGGTTTCCAGGACATCCTCTGGAATGCCCCTGCTTCTTCTTTACTCTCTGCACTCCTATTCACCCTTCAAAACTTGGCTACTTGACCTCCTCTGAACCCCAGGATGATTGTTTTGTCCTCCTGAGTCCTCACCTGCTATGGAACAGGCTACGGGGTTCTTATCCGTTCATGGCCTATGTCTCTCCTTACACTTTCAGCTCCCTGGAGGCTGGAGGTGCTGGAACCCCACAGGGCCCAGCACAGGCCTCATGCTTAGTAGGAAGTCAGTTAATGTTTATCAAACTATGAGTATGCGAGTCAGTGACTGAATGACGGTGCACAACTCCATGGGGGCATAACCCCTTCTGCTAAAGCTCAGCATGCTAGAGGATAAGCCCACCACCCTCCAGAGAGCTGCTCCCGCCCTGCAGAGAGAGCAATGAGCACATGCATTACAACATCTTCATCCCATTGTCTTCATCCCTCTGCTCCCTTGTGAGGTGGCTGGGGAGAGTAACCTGGCAATGCCATATGCATTCCAATTAGCGCCCGAGGCCCCGGGAACTGAAGGGCATATCTGCTCCCTGCCATTGTGAGAAACCAGCCAGTAATAAATCCCCAATTAGCAAGAAGGAAAATTGATTGAACCTTTTTTTCTCTTCCTCTGCTTTTGTTTAATGCTCCCTGTAAACAGGGCTATGTGGCTGGCATTCAAGAGGAAAGAAAATTGAATTTAAAGTCATTTTAAACTTGCCATGATTAATGTCATGCCAGGTAAGCAAGGAAAAAACACATTAAAAGAGGATAGAAACAATTCTACTCTTAAGCCAGCAAAAATTATCTTCCTACGTGCATATGTGTATGTCACATAGATCCCTTTACATTAAACAGGTATAGGAACAGGAACCATACATGTAGATGGCAGCATGCTAACTCTACACACATATGTAATGAAATCCGATATAACATAACTACTTTGAGCATAAACTACTTACAGGTATACCATATCTTTATGCAGTGTAGCCTGCGGGAACACTCTGCAAATACATGGGAATAGCCATAGTGGTCACAGTCAGGCAGACCCCTGTCTTCAGTATGAGACAAATAGCAACTCCGTCACCCTAGAGGCTGGATTAACACATTTACCTTCTCTAAAAATCACTGTCCTCACTGTTAAAATGGTAACACCAATAATAGAGTTTTCAGTATAAGTACACACACATACAGGCATACTACGTCTAAACAGACATTTATGTCTTGCATATAAGGAATAGTGCTACCTTGTGCGTATGTATGTATGTACATATGTGGGGAAGGTTTACTATACCTGTATTTCCTTTAGAATAATATTTTAAACAATGTCTTTGGTCAAATATTTTTACGTATGTTACCCATCTAGCTATGATTCAAAATCAAGTTTGGTATTTGGATTTTGACAGATGGGGATTCATTCTGTGTTTCTGGGTGGTTCTGCAAGACACTTGAGCTCTCTGAGCTTCTGTGTCCTCCTTGTAAGAGGGAAACATTAGGAAACTTACTGCAGAGATATTTGTGGGACCACACAGGGTGACTCAGTGGTCTGCTCGCCCACTCCAACAGTGCTCCTTCCATGCTGCCTCTCCCCCAGCAATGAGGACACGTGGAGAAATGAGATGGGGTCCAAGCACCTAAGGTGATCTCCCTCTCAGAACTCAGCAGATGACAGTAAACGGCATGTTCACATTGGTATGCTCTGTGACTCAGCCGTTCTGGTTTTAATGTATAGTCCTGAAAGGATTGTGTGTGTTTGTATGTGTCTATAATAAGAACAAACATATTCCGAGCTGGAATTTTCACAGTAACCCAAAACTGGACATTTACAACTCAAATGATCATCTGTAGTAGAATGAATAAACAAGGTAATGTTTTCATTTTATAGATATATAAACAATGAGATATATACTAACAATGAGGATGGATGAGCTACAATTATAGACAAGCTTATGGGTGAATTTCACAAACAACTTTGAGAAAAAAAGCCAAACACAAAAGATAACATGCTATGTGATTTCATGTGCATAAAGCTATAAAATCTGCAAACCTAATCTATATTGTTTGCAGTTAGCAATGCGAGTACTCTCAGGAGATGGGTAGCATTTGGAAGGGAGTATGAGGCACCTTTACATTCTGCTTATGATTTGTTTATTTGGATGTTGCTAACACAAGTGTGTTGCATCAAACTGGATATTGTTCACTTTTTTGTATGTAGGTTGTAGTCTGATAAAATCTATTGTTAAAGAGTGACCTTCTTACTGCATAAAATTATTGTGCTCTTCCCTGCTTAAAACCGTTGAGTAGTTTTATTATACATAATAATTACTTTCTATTATGCTTAATGGAACATCTACACCCACTGGCCAGGTCTCCACTGCTTTGCAGGACTTGGTCCAGCCTTCTCTACAGGAGGTGTGATAATGAAAGCGACGGAAGAGGTCAGGTCTGGAACACGTTGCCTGAGTTGAAATCGTTGCTCTAGCATGGCACTAGCTGTGCAGCCAAATGATTTCACTTCTCCAAATCTCAACTTACCCAACTGTAAGGTTAATTCTTTAAGAATTATGATGATGATTGAAGTGAGATAATACATGCAAAATGTTAAGAAATGTCAGTTCATACTAAATACTCAATTAGCATAACCAGCCTGGTTTCCTTTCATTTCCCTGAACACATCGAACTCTTTTTTCTCCAAATATCTTTTTCATACTCTGTTCCCTCTGCTTGGAACCCTCTCACCCCATCTCAAAAAACAAAATCTTATGGAAGTGTGGTTCCCTTTGACAAATAGTTCATGGGGCTAAGTAACTTATCCAAGGTCAGATGGTTTGAGAGTGGCAGAATTTAAACTTGAATTCTCATCCTTGGCATTGTAATTCAGGGCTCTTTCTATAGTCAGACCACCTTTCTTTAAAGGAAAAGAAAGTCTAATTTGTTTTTGTAAATTTTGTTGTGGCTTAAAAAGCTTAGGAAGAATTTTGATAAATTGAATAGATTCCTTGAATTGACACGGTTTGTGAATGAGCTTTCAGTTTAGTTTAGGAGACAATATGTAAACACTCAAAATAAAATAACAATTTTATGTTTCAATGCCACAGTAGGATAGCTTCTGTGCAGCATGATTAATTGCTAAGTGACTGATAGAGACAATGTTCAAGTTCAGAGAAATGAGAGCTCTGTGCGGGCTGGGCGGCCCGGGGACGATTCCCTGGAGGGGTTGGGACACTGAGGTACACAGGTTGGGGAGGAGTGGGAAGGGATGCCAGGGAGAGGCTGTTTCCAGACAGTTGAATAGCATGAACCAAATAAGCCCAGTGGAGCACTGTGGGATCAGAGCAGGAACCAGCTTGTCTGCAGCCAAGTATTTACTCAGGGGAGTAAATGGTTGAGAAGTGGGTGGGGATGCAAAGGACTCAGTTCTTGGAGAAAGGATGGATGCTGGAAAAAAGAAATTTAATGTTATTGATGATTTATAATTTTTTATTTTCTTTTTTCAACAACTTTATTGAGGTATAACTAAAATTAAAAAAAAAAACCCTGCGCATGTTTAATATATACAATTTGATGAGTTTGGACATATGTATGCACCCATGTGATACTATCAACACAATCGAGGTACTAAACATATCTATCATGTCCAAAAGTTTCCTTTTGTTCATATGTTTGTGTGTATGGAGGGGGGGATGTGAGAATGCTTGACAGGAGTTGTACCCTGCTAACCCATATTTTAGTGCACGATACCATGTTGTTAACACAGGCACTATGTTGCACAGGAGAGCTCTAGAACTTACTTATCTTGCATAACTGAAACTTCGCACCCACTGAACAACTCCTCATTTCCTCCACCTTCAGGGCCTGGAAACCACCATTCTATCCTCTGCCTTTAGGATTTGACTATTCCAGATACCTTATATCTGTAGAAAGCCTTCTTGACATTAGTCTTGGCAATGATTTCTCGAACGTGACACCAAAAGCGCAGGCAATAAAAGCAAACATAGACAAGTGGGACTACATCATCCTTAAAAGTTTCTGTACAGCAAAGGGAATAATCATAAGAGCGAAATGACAATCTATGGGATGGGAGAAAATATTTGCAAACCATTTATCTGATGAGTTAATATTCAAAATAGATTTTAAAAATTCCTAGAACTCAATAGCAAAAACCAAATAAAACAAAGAAACAAACAAAACCTCTCCCCCTCAAATAACCTGATTAAAAAATGGGAAAAAGGCTTAAATAGGCATTTCTCCAAACACATACAACTGGCCACCAGGTATATGAACAGGTGGTTAATATCACTAATCATCAGGGAAATGCATAGCAAAACTACAATGAGATGTCACCTCATACCTGTTAGGATAACTATTATCAAACAAAACAAAACACCCGAAAGGTAAGTGTTGGTGAGGATGTGGAGAAATCTGAAACCTTGAACACCATTGGTGGGAATGTAAAATGCTGTAGCCGCCATGGAGAACACTACAGAGTTTCCTCAAAAATGTTAACAATAGAACTACCATATGATCCAGCATTTCTACTTCTGGTATATACCCAAAACAATTGAAATCAGGACCTTCTCTCCCATGTCCATTATAGCATTATTCATAATAGCCAAAATATAAACACAACCCAAATATCCACTGACAAAGAAAATGTGTTATACACATATAATGGAATATTATTTCTATGGCTTGAATGTCCCCTCCAAAACTCATATTGACACTTAACCCCCGATCTGGCAATTTTGAGAAGTGGGGGTTTTAAGAGGTGATTGAGTCATGAGAGCTCTGCCCTCATAAATGGATTAACCCACTCATGGACTAATGGATCAATGGGTTATCGTGGGAGGGGACTGGTGACTTTATGAGAAGAGGAAAAGAGACCCAAGCCAGCACACAAGCACGCTCAGCCCCCCACCATGTGACACCCTGCGCTACCTTGGGACCCTGCAGACAGGCCCCACCAGCAAGAAGGCCTCACCAGATGCAGCCCCTTGACCTGGGGCTTCTCAGCCTCTGTTAATTGTAAGAAATAAATTCCTTTCCTTTATAAATTATCCAGTTTCAGTTACTCTATTATCATTAACAGAAAATGGACTAATACAATTATTTAGCCTTAGGCCGGGCGTGGTGGCTCACGCCTGTAATCCTAGCACTCTGGGAGACTGAGGCGGGAGGATCGCCCAAGGTCAGGAGTTTGAAACAATTATTTAGCCTTAAAAAAGAAGAAAATCCTATCATTTGCAGTAACATGGATGAACCTGGAGAACATTTTGATAAGTGAAATAAGCCAGTCCTGGAAGTACAAATACTATATGATTATTATTATTTTTTTAAATAACTTGAGACAGGTCAGATGACAAATTCTGGTCCTGGTTTGAGTATTGGTGTAAAAGCAGATGTGAACTGTGCTGAAGTTATTTTTGCTTGGTATTACAACTAAACCTGCCACAAGGCAGTGCAAAGATGTGCACCATGACAGTTGATGAGAGCATGCTGTGCTCCAGGTGCACAGAGCTTCATACCTTACGATTATTTTTAACCCCTATGCCAGCCTTATGAGATCAGGCAGCGTAGCAACGAAGAGAGCTGACATTGGGGCCTGGTTGTTTGCATTAAATCCTGGCTCTGCCACTTACTAACATCCCCGGCTGCTGCTTTCATAATCCAGCCATAGCTTTTTTGATAAGGCCACATTTCCCATGAGCTACTCTCAGCCAGTTAGGGACGGGTGCGTTCACGCAGGGGTGCTGCTCCTCCAATGGGTGATGCTGGTGGGAGAGCGCCTGCTGCCTGGCCTAACCTTTCTTCTAACCATGCTGCAGTATGGACTCTTCCCATCTCATCTGCAGTCACGGGAGGAAAACCAGCCCTTGTACTTCTAACAGTGACACCTAAGTGAGAGAATTAAAGAACATCTAAATATACACGAGATATGACAAATTCATATGGAAATCTCAGTATGGCCAATCCCCAAATTATCTAGAGATTCAATGCAATCCCAGTCAAAATCATCATTTATATGGAAATGCAAATGACCTCGAATAAACCAAGACAAACTTGAAGAACAGCAGAATTGAAGGACTTATTGTACCTTACTGCAAGACTTATTTTAAATCTGTAGATATTGGTATTAGGATAAGCAAATATACAAATGGAAAAGAAAAGTGCCCAGAAATAGAACCACACATATTTTGTCACCTTGGCTTACTAGGAAGGCATCTCAGCATTTCAGTGGGGAAAAGATTTTTCTTTTTGGTAAATGGTGCGGCACAACTGGATAGCCGTATGGAAAGCAACAAAACTTGACTCTCACACCACACGTGAAGATAAATTGAAATACATTATAAACCTATATGTAAGATATAAAATAAAGCTTTCAGAATAAAACAAAAGAGACTATGACTTTGGGTTTCTTGAAAAGGATGCAATAAAGCAGTAAACAAAAAGAAAAAATAATCTTATATATAAATGATTTAACATATATTAATATATGTGTGCATACATGTACATACATACACAGTCATGTATTGCTTAACAATGGGAATATAAGAAATGTGTTGTTAGGTGATTTCATCATTGTGTGGATATCACAGAGTATACTTATATAAACCTAGATGGTGTAGCCTACTACACACCTAGGTTATACGGTGTATTGTGCCTAGGCTATAAACCTGTACAGCACATTACTGTACTAAATACTACAGGCAATTTAACACAATGTTATTTGTGTATCTAAATATAGGAACACTACAGTAAAAATATGGTATTATAATCTTACAGGACCACCATCATATATGTGGTTTGTTGTTGACCAAAATGTTATGTGTCACATGACTGTATATACATGCACATATATGATTTGATTAAAATAACTTGTGCTGGAAAACATCACTAAATGTTTTTAGTGATGTTTTTTCACTAAATGATAAAAAGACAAGCCACAGATCAACAGAATATTCACAGTGTATATATATCTGACAGAAATTGCATTTCAAATGTATAAAGTATGCCTACAAATATTAAAATAGACAACAAAAAAAGGACGAAGACTTGAATTAGTACTTCACAAAGCAGTCTATCTAAATGACTAATAGTATTACAAAAAGGTGTCAGACACTATTATTTGTTAAGAAAATACAAGTTAAAACTACAAAGCTCACTATATCGTCTAAAATTTATTTTATAAAGATACTGACACCACCAGTTCTTGGTGAAAATTTGGAGCAACTGGAACTTTTGTACATTGCTGATCCGTGTTTTCAGGGTGAGGATCTGTGTTGGTTCTGGCTGGGCTGCCATGACAAAGCCCTGCAGACTCTGTGGCTTAAGAAACAGATATTTATGTTCTAAAAGTTCTAGAGGCTGGAAGTCCAAGATCAAGGTACCAAGTGGGTTGGTTGCTTCTGAGACCTCTCCCCTTGGTTTGCAGGTGGGTATCTTCTCCCTCTGTCTTTGCATGGCCTTCCCTCTGCATCTGCCTGTGGATCCTAAACCCCTCTTCTTACAGGGACACCACCCAGATTGGACTAGGCCCACCCTGACTGCCTTGTTTTAACTTAACCACCTCTTTCAAGGCTCTATTCTCCAAATACTGTCATGTTCTGAGGTACTGGGGCGAGGGCTTCAATATAGGAATTTCAGGAGGACACAAGGACCCTGTAACATGGTCATTGCTGTATCTGTTTCACTCACCCGTCGGCCGCTGCTATGGCCCACGCTGAGCAAAGTTGAAATGCCAAGTCCAGAAATTAGGCAAGGCATTATGATTTGGCTTCCGGTCATTCATCCCTGATGTGCTCTTCTGGCACAAGCTGACTGCCAGTCTACTCTGCCCCTGGGGGCGCCATGTTCTGTCAACCATCTCTACAGTTCTCTGAGGGACAAGCCCCTTGGGGGACACTTCAGCCTTGCCAGCAATTGTGGTAATTGTGACCCCTTGGTTTATGGTGGTCAAGGGCTACCACCTGGCCCCATTTATTTTAATTTGTGGCTGTCATCACAGCTGCTGTCAGTGAGCCAAGTACTATAACAGCCTCTCCTTCCATCAGACCTGGTCTACAGAGGAGAATGACTATTGGCATTTTTTTTTGACTACTGTTGCCCCATTACTGTCACATTCCATATGGCCTTAGAGAGTGCGGTGTGCTGTGGGCATGCTCTTGGATGGCTGTCATCTGGTGGGTCTTCTGTCCATGCACAATGTGTCCATTCCCGCATACACCCACTTTCTGAGCCATTTAACCTCTCCCTCTGCTGTCAGCTATGACCATTCTGATGTTGTGGTTTATTCAGTGCGCATCAGCACATTCTGTAGGCCTCTAGGAGCCATGCTTTC
This sequence comes from Lepilemur ruficaudatus, assembly GCA_963574885.1. NCBI lineage: Eukaryota > Metazoa > Chordata > Mammalia > Primates > Lepilemuridae > Lepilemur > Lepilemur ruficaudatus. The sequence continues at coordinate 24,146 of CAUYRT010033301.1, read as the reverse complement.
TGTGCTATGCTGTGACTTAACCCTAATTATAGGCCTAGGGGCCAGAAAGGGAGGAAGGGGTGGTCCCTGAGGGGTGATGTATTGCCTCCAGGGCAGGGGTCTATGCATTGTCTTCCAGCATGGGGAATGTCATCTCATAATAAAGAGGGATAGGCTAAGTCTGCAGCCTCAGAAGGCTCAGGGCACTTTGGGAAGTCCATATCCTTGGCGGACATCTAAGTGTCAGGGTCCCAGGTTTTCTCTGGAAGCATTACACACCTGGCTTGCTTGGACTTTGCACACTCTTTGAAGTTCAGCCACTCTGATTATTAAATCTTGGACTTGGTCCTCAGCTTTCTCTAGCCTCCAGCTGCAGGAGATGAGAATTTCTTTGCTTTCAAAAGAGGCTTTCTGCTGTTTGCACCTGGGTTTCAGCTGTGGGTCTCTGCTCCCACCTGTTCATTATTTTTCTGCAGACCATTAGTAGTGCCCAACAACAACCATCCCATGCTCCTATCCTTATAGCTTCCTTATAGTTTCAAGGGACAGATGTGTCCATAGACTAGCATACTCCCTTCCACCCGAGCACCCTCCCAACCCATCCCACTAACAACTAGTACATGCTGGGTTTTACAGAAGCAGATGCTGAAACAGAGCTTAGGGTCCAGAGGTTTCTTGGGGACCACCATGTGTGAAGGAAGAGGTAGGAAACAGGACTGGGAAGAGTAGTAGGTCCAACTGCAGCGATGACCTGGCAGACCTTCGGCTGACCTGGAGCTCTAGAATATCTCCAGTAGGCTGGGATGCCAGAGGCTGTATGCCCCTGACTCAGTCACTGAATGTGGACTGTCCCTGGGGCAGTGTGGCCTCAGAGGTGGTGGTTTTCTGCAGCTGGGGTGGGCCCTGAAAGAGCTGAGAGCCGGGGGCTCTCTGCTAAGTTTCTGCCCAGTGCTGGGCAGGAAGTCCTCCCTGGAAGGGGTCTGGGGTGCCTCTCTGTCTTGTTACAATGGCATTCTTAAAATATTTTTCTTTGCCAAAAAATTATGTATTTATATGATGTGTGATTTCTGTACATTCAGGTGAGTCTTATTGAGGTTCTCTTAGGCAGAGTTTGGTGAAGATGCTGTGGTGTTTGTAGGAAGGGAGGGAAGACATGAGCTCTCTGAACTCTGGGTCCCCTTCTGTGCTCCTGTTGATGCATTTTGGAGAGAAGGCAGAAAAATCTGGGGACATCAGAGAAGGCAGAAATCTGTGGGCACTCAGAAATTTCTCTTCTTTGCTTCCCCTCATTCCTCCTCCCTCCTTCCCTCCCTTCCTTGAAAGGAACCAAGAAGATTAGAGATCGTGGGAAGAAGACAGGGCAAGAGCAGGATCTCCAACAGTTTAAAAACCGCAGAAAACAAACATTAACTGTACAGAGTTTTCTGACCACCTACACCCAGGGCTGCCTGGGGTGGAGGCTCTGTGGCTGCATGTCCTGGGGCCCAGGAAGATGACAAAGCTTCTTGGAGAGGGGGTGGATTTGAATAAGGCCTCATCTAAATGCAGACATTGGTAGCAGCACCAGGGATAATTATCCACCACCTGAGCACTCTTCAGCCCCTAGGCCTCAGTGCACAGGGCACCAAGGGAGGCAGCCAAGGAGGCTTTGGGGCGTGAGCAGCTTGTGTGAGCGCTAGGTCCCTGTGCGGCCCATCCGGAGCTGCTGTCTGGAATCTGGCTTGAAAACTTTTATGAAAGCATCAGACTCAGGAATGGCTGGTATGGCTGCCAACTCTGCCAATCAGACTGGACACATGCAATGATGGCAGGTGGCCCAGATGTGCTGAGCATAAGGGCTGGTGCTTTGGAGCAAACTAATAGTAAAGATGATAATAACACAGAAGCCGCCACTGAATGTGCAGGCTCTAGGCCAGGCTTGCAAAGCTCTCTCCGCAAGAGCTGTGATGTATTAACCTCATTTTAGGATGAAAAAGAACAATTTATTGAGCATTTCCTGCTGAGATGTACTGTGCTAGCCCTTGAGATGGACAATCCCATTCCATACTCAGCAGCTCCAATGACGCGGGTACCGCTATGGCTCCATTTAACAAGATGAAGAAACTGAGGCTTAAAGACATTAAATAAATAGCTGCAGTTTAGGTAGATTTAAAAACCAGGTCTATGTGATTCTAAGCCACTGGCTGAAATTGTGGGATGCAAAGGATGTCACCCTAAAAACTTCTATCCTGTGCAGAAGTGCCAGGCTGAGAGTGGCAGGTGGACTTTTGCTTTAAATAGGGGTCTTGAGACAGCCAGTTCACCCCTTCATCCTGTCCTTGAATGGGAGCATAACGTCTACCCTGATGTCACCAAACTTCATTGTGTAGAGGAAGAACGGCATGAGGCATTCCATTCTAAGAACACTCGTGAACCTTCAAGGCATTCACAGCAGTGTCCAAGCTCCTTCAGGGGAGCAAAGACAAAAGAGGTTCTCGCCCTGGGGGAGGAGCTTGGATCAACAGGGAGACTGATGCTGTCATGCCTCCACTCTGGGTCAGCAGTGGACAAGGCATTTTTACGCATGAGTTTTTCCATTTAAAGATGGGGAAAACAAGTATCAGGGAGTTGAGTGACTGGTCTAAGAAGCATTTTCACTAAAAGGCGACCAGGACAATAAAAGTGTAGTATGCAGAAGCACATGAGAAAATGTAGAAGGAGTCAGGGCTATTTATTATAATTTATGAGAAAATGATGATGATGATGCACAAGATGAAGATGAAGATGTTCATAATGTTGATGATGATGATCATGAAGATGCTGATGACATCATTAGCTAGCACAGAGAAGTCATCACATGTCAGGAGTGTACCACCTAATGGAATTATCACAATAATACTATGAAATAATCGTAAGTATTGTTATGACAATTTTCTTGATGTGGAAGTTGAATCACAGAGAGGTGAAATGAGTTGCCCAAAGTAGTTACAACCTGTCTTATTCCCCAGAGAAAGCAGTGAGAGTGGGAGGGTCCCTCGCTATACAAAAAAGCATGGCTGTCCTCAGGAGTGTGTCACAGGCAGCCCTTCAGAGGGGAGAAGGATGGGGTGGAATGGCAGAAGCAGGCATCCCTTAACAAAAGACAGCAATCTCTGTCACTGCAGTTGTCCAGCAAGAGAATGGTCTTTCAAGAGAGTAGTGATCTCCCCATTCCCCGTAGAGATGTGCATGCAGAAGGCCTAAGCAACTGAGCAGGCCAGGATGTTGAGAAAGAGACCCCATAGATTATAAGTTAAAGTCCCTGTGCTTCTTGCTCCCTGGAATCCTGCAATAATGTTTCAGTGTCTTCAATCGAATTTCCTGGGTTTTTTGCAAGAAGCAAAATTGGGGTTAATCTTTTATCAGTTAAAGGCAACCATTTGCATGTTCTCTCGGGAAAATGCAAGATTTGCAAAGTCAAATATGATTAGGATACACAGGCTTTTTTTAAGGAAACAATGATTATGCATCACAATGAAAGGATAAACAGAGCACACAATCCAGAATTCTCCAATCCTTCTTTGCAGCTGGGTACATCAGTCCCCTTTATATACCAAGCTTATTGTCTGTGTGAATAAATTTTCCAAATTCTTCCCCAGTGGCCTGGCAGAGGAATAAATAAGAACCATTTTTTTTCTAACCTTCTGAAATGAAAAGGAGTCCCAGTCCTCCTCTGAATTTTGGCTTAGCAAAGACTTCTGTCTCACTAACACATTTTTTGCCCCAGGGTCTCTCTAGGGAACTGGGTTTAATTCAGGAGAATTCACAGTCTTCGAAAGAGGAGGAACAGGGATGTCAGCTGAGTTGGGAAATAGCTGTCAAATCAATTTTGCCATAATTATACCAGTAGCATCAGAATTCTCATGGTGGCGTGGTTATCCCGTGTTCCTCACCAGGACAGCATTTCGAAACAGATAAATTCTATGGGGACAAAAGGAAAGAGAATTGGGGTACAAAGGCATCCTGTACCAGAATATCTGTGCTATTCCTTACTTGACTATCTGGAAGCCCACAGCAAGCCTCCGGAGACTCAGGGACACTATGCTTGGCCATGGGCAGTAACTCACCCCTCTGGAACTTCCTGCCCACCCCACTCCCAGGGAGCCCTCTGCTGAAGGGTCTGTGCTTTCAAACACTGGTCCACTACACTCAGGTTGTCTCTGACCTGTGGTGAGAGCCCAGCTCCTCCAAACTCCTTCCCATTGGTTTCCCAATCCAAAAGACCTACTAGGAACCCGTGAGCCGGGGCTGACCTTTCCCACCCCTTCTCCCTACTTCTTGTCCCATCCTCATCTCCTGCACACTCCCCTCCCTCCTGGGCTCCAGCCCCACACTGGGACTTTGTACACACCCGTCCACCCGTGCTCCTGCTTGGACAGCCCTGGCGGGGCCCTTTAAAAGCCTGGCTCCTGTTCAAACCTCAGGTCTCACCTCCAATGTCACTTCCCCGGAGATGCCCTGCCCTGCTCAACTAATCCAAACATGCCCGCCCAGGTATTCCCTCCTCACACATCTGCTTTCTCATGGCACAAAGGACACTGTGTAGTGATGTCACTACAGAGCGATGTTTGTTTGATGTCTGTCACCTCCAGGAGTTGGTCAGCACCTGAGGGCAGGAACTGTGTCTGTCTGGTCCCCTCCTCTCTGCTCAGTGTCCCTCACCTCTGATCTGCCACATGAACTCAGGTGTATAGCCTGTGCCTCTATTTCCTCTGCCGTAGAGTAGGGGTTATTGTAGAATCTACCTCTCGGGGTTGCTGTGTGGATTCAATTTGTTGAATGAGTGAGTGAATTGCACTGTAGCCAGTTTGGCCTTAAGTACAGAAATAAAAAGATGATTTCATGCCATGTTGCTCTCTTTAAGGTCATCAACACACATGTAGCAGGGCTGGAGACAAATTCTGCAACACTCATGGCAGAGGTTAAGGAACAGGCTTGATTTGGAAGTAGGGAAACAAATAGCAAGAGTTAGCATGTAAAGGGAAGGCAAGAGTCCCTCGGTGCCCCTCTTCAGCCTATTAACATAATTAATGGGGAGGCCATTAGCTGAGATGGCTCCAGCAGGGCTCCCACACAAGCAAATGGAAGCCCAGCTGGGTATACGCTTAAACTTAACCAATCAGAAATTACCAACTAACCCCTCACTAAAGACTTTGCACTTTAACCAATCAAGCAGTTTCTTTGTCTTGCTTTCATGCACACCACATGAAAATTTCCCCCTCTCACCTTAAACTGCTGAACTGCTTGTGGTCAGGTGCTAACAGATTCATGAATCACTGAGTGCTCAAATAAACATGTTAAACTTTTAACGTGCCTAAGTCAATCTTTTAGCAAGCCCAGACAGGGCCAGGGCATGGTCCAGTGTCTCAGTGTCAGGGGCAGTGTAGCGGTAGAGGAACGTGCCCTGAGGCTCTGCCTTCTGGTAGGACAGGAGGGACAGCTGCCTTGTCAGTGAAGGGCTGAAAACCTGCCAGGGAGTCTAGCTCTGGGTGGCACATGTTTTCAGAGTTGCCTGGAACACCAGCTGCTGACTGCCGCAGGCCAGAGGGGCACAATGAGATTAGTAAAATCAATAGTTCTGCGGGAAGCTGATCATGAGTGCAGCTTCTCCCACCTGTACGAAGGCTGGGACCCAGGACCCTGGAGCCCGTTGTCTAGGCAACAGAAGAGGCACTGCATGGTAGCTGCAGACAATCCTGCTCTTTGCACCACAGTGATCATTTCCCTGCTCTTTATGTCCAAAAGGCTTGTTTTTTCCAATCAATTTAGTAAGTTGGGTCTCTCAATATTATTATCATTTTCTTTATCATTATCTACCTCTTCTTGAGCTCTCTGTGTTGGATGTCAAGCCCATCGGTACTCTCTCTGCCTTCACAATAGCATGGTAGAATTTTAATGGCCCATTCTCCTCCTTCAGCCAACATTGGACTCTCACCTTTGGGCTCACTTGAGACCACATGCTTCAGTGGTCCAATACCTTCAATAAAGGTCACAACTCACCTTGTTACCTATCTGTCTCATCCTCTGGACTAGGAGATGCTTGAGGTCAGGATGGTGCCCATTTCTTCTCATTTGCCCGTGGTCCGTACTGGGGCAGGCACAGAAGGGGAAGGTGCTTTGGACTCCAAGCTTGCTGATTGATCACCCTACTGAGGATGAGGAATGAGAGGAAGGGACTGGTATCTGAGTGAGAGAGCAATTTCAGGATGGGAAATCTGCTCTAGAAGCCCTTTCATCTTCCTGGCTGGAGGCCACTTGCTTCTGGGCCTCTGAATCCTGATCCCAGTCCTGCCCTCTGCTCTTTAGCCTCCCAAACATCAGTGGCCCCAGGGCCTGGTCCTTGGTGGGGAATGAGTTTTTGACATCTGAGCCTCAAAGTCCTTCATCCTTGAGGATATACCTCAGCCGGGAAGGCCACATGGGAGGAGAAGTGAGACTCAGGCCTGGGGTGAGTTGGAAGAATCCAAGAGGCCCTGCCTGCCCTTCTGGGTAGCATCCTAGGAACTCTACAGAGTCCTGGCTTGGACTTGCTGTTTCTGCCTGATCCTTGGCCCATGGTGACTCAGGGCCACTGTCAGCTTCAGGAACAATGGGACTCCTGCCTATGGGTTGGTCTTCAGTGTTCTTGCACGTCACCACAGAGCAAACAAGGTGTCATGGAAGGGCACACAGACATGGGGCCAAGCCTGATTCTTCCACTTCGGTGTTCTTGACTTTGGGGGAGGTACCAGGTCTAGGGAGACACAAGCCCTGACATGGAGCAAAGAGTGGGGTCTCCCAGTCTGCAGAGAATGCATCTTTATTAGCTCTGTTTTGCTACCTAATAAACTACTTCAAAACCTTAGTGGCTTCTGGCTGCACATATTTTTATTTCTCCCTCACAGTTCTACAGGTCTCCACACTGCAGTCAGGTCCATAATTCTACAGGTCTCCAGGTCCCAGTGTCTCTGCTGACCTCAGACCCATGGTGTTAGCAGCAGGAGCATGAGAGGAGCAAATGGAAACTTGCAATGCCTCTTAATGCCTTGTGTTGAGATGGAGCAACCACCATTTTCCACATTCCAACAGCCAATGCCATGGTGGGGACAATACCCTTCCCACTTAGAGGGTAGTGTCGGCAAGTCACATAAAAAGAGCATGGATGCAACATTCTGATACAGGGAGGGAATAAAAATTGGGAACAGTGGTCCAACTCCCACAATAGTCTATTTTGCAATGATGATATAATGATATAATCCCCTTCTGAGAGACTTAGGGTCCTCTTTTGACTCCCCTATCCTGGCACCTCTCACATTGTTATAATCCTCTCACTGTTCTGGTGACTGTTTTAGGCAGAAACTGGCATTTGAATGTTAATCTCCCTGGCCCCAGAGCCCAGCGTGACTGTGGGGGAGAGGCCAGTGTAATGAGCATTGCAATTACGCCCTCAAACCAGCTGGTTGTATTTGTCTCTTTCTTTTTCTGTTGCCCCCTCCAAACTGAGAGATTATTCTTCTTGTTTGCACATATTCTGAATCACCTACTTGAAATGAAGTTTTACTTTCCCAGATCTCTGCATCCTTGTATGTTACGTAAACAAACACAATGACAAAAAACTGTGAAGATATATTTTTAATGACTTGGCACTCCTTTAAAGCAGGCCTTGGGTATGTTATTGCTGCATTTTGGAGGCCTTTGCTATGGACCAGCACCCAGAAAGAAGTAAGTGACACGTGTCTGATGAATGTTACAAAATACAGAAGAAGTGACTCTCAGCATGTCATGACCACTTACTTACAAACGGCTATAAGTATCTGTGTAAAGGGAGCAAGAACACACACCTCAAGGTGCCTGTGACAGTGAACACAAGGCAGCCCAGACCGTGATAGGAGAGTGGCATTGGAATCAGACATAGAGTATGAATCTGGGTGGGCAACTTATACCATCTCTCCTGCCTCAAGTTTCTTATCTACAAAATGGAAATAATAGTTACTAACTCATTAAGTTATCCTGAGTTCTCAAGGGTATGGCAGATTTGGAAAGTATTTTTCAAAGCATTAAGAGTACGGCATTTCTTAGGGTTTAATGGTATTGATGTAATTTTCCTGATTTATTTTTTAGACCAAAAAAATACACTGTGGTTTTCTGATCTGTGGTGAGTAGTGGGGTAGTTGCTTGCTTTTTTATTGACCCAGCTGCTGGTGACAATCTGCCCCAGGCAGGGACTGCCAGAAGCAATGTGATGACATCTGCTGGCCTTCAGTTACCCAGCTTAGAGCCTGCTGTCTGTCACTTCTGTCTGTCTTATGATGCCAGGATCCTGGCAGAGCACTGGTATCTCAGTGTGTGGTAGATTGTAAAAATGGCTGTAAATTCTTCTCTTCCCTGTAGCTACACCCTCACAATTATGTTGTGCAGAGTCTATTTCTCTGCGTCTTCAGTCTGGGTTGGCCTCATGACTTGCTTTGACCATGAGATATTAGCAAATATGATGCAAACAGGGGCTTGAAAAGTGCTTGCACATTGGGGCTTGGTCACTCGCTGCTGTTGGAATCTCACCACCAGAGTTAGCCTGCTGGACAAGGAGAGACATATACTCCAGCATCCCTCATTGCCTTATCAGGAATCCAGGTAACTCCCAATGTAGAGTCATTGACCAATGTCAGCCAACCACGGAGTGAACCCAGGGAACAGAAGAACAGCCTGGCTGAGCCCAACCCCAATTGAAATATACAGGATCATGAGCTAAATAAATAGTTGTTTTAGGCCACTCAGGATTATTACATGGTTAAAGGTTGCAGATGTAATCAGTATGCTGGTCTGGACCATGTACTCTCTTTCTTGATACAGCACTTGTGACAGGTGTGTGGCATTTTGATCAATGGAGCAGGGGACTATGTCTAGGTCTCCAAGACATCCTCTATTGTGTTGATTCACTAGAAGGACTCAAAGAACTCAGAGAAGCTGTTACATTCATTATTGCTGTTTATTACAGCAAAAGGATACAGAATAAAATCATCAAGTGAGAAAAGGCACGGAGGGAAGACTCCAGGAGAGACCAGACACAAGCTGCCAGTTGTCTTCTCCCAGCAGAGTTGTGCAGAAATGCTTAGTTCTCTGAGCAGTAATGTGTGACAGCCTGTGCAGATTTTTCTCAACTAGGGAATCTCATCTGAGCCTTGGTGTCCAGAGATTTCATGTCTGGAGTTCTTATTGGGAGTCAATCATGTAGGCATGCTGTGCCTTTGAGACTGATCTCAGCTATTCAACTCTTCTCCCCAACCTCTCCCAAGGTCAGACTGATGCAGTATGGCCCAAAGCCTCAAGCGCACACAAACAGGCATTCACAATAAATTCCATTGTTGGTATAACCTATCTTGTGGGGCCCAAAGCATCAAAACCTCAGGGATATAAAAGTATTCTAATCAGATAGGATGCTCCAAGGTCTCCCTGGGCCAAGATCCAGTCCTGATGACCTTGGGAATATGCAGAGTTTAAGCAGCCCAGGTCTGCTGAGTTATCTCCTTCCTGCACAAGGACAGAGATGGGAATGCATCCTGGTTAATGGTAAGAGCACTGCTGCAGGACAGTAACTCAGACAGAAGTATCAAAGTGGCTCACAGCTCACAAGAGGGCAGGCATGGCTGTGTTGAGCAATTTCATGTAGTTGGAGCACAGGGTGATGCAAATATCATGGAATATTGTCATTTAGGTGAGAGCCACAAAACCGGCCTCCAGATACTTTTCTTTTAAAAAATTCTTTGGCCAAATCTCCTCTCCTTTGGCTTCAGTCCCTTCCAGGACAATGAGCAGATTAAATGAAATGACCTCCATGGCTTCATTTGGTTCTATGATGCTATGACCCTCCAAATTTGATAATGTCACTTGCAAGAGGCATTGACTTGAGGCCCAGATTCCTGATGGTGCCCTTTAAATGTCATAGATTGAGTTTCCTTAGTCATTATTCTAATGATCTGCTTCTCTTCTTGTTCATTTAGAATGGAGATGTAATTTAATTGACAATCCCTCGAGATAACCAAGCTTTTAATGTAATTGTGGAACAATGATCCATTAGCATAAGTAACTACACACCTCTGCTATCCCTCGAAGGTGTAAAAGATGTGATCATCATGCTAATTCATTCATTCCTTGAACAAACGTATATTTAGCCCCTACTATGTACCAGGCACAAACCGACATTCCAGGAGGTGATAGTTGAGGAGACATACCTCCAAGATGCTCACAGTTTAAAGGAGGAGGCAACCACATTGCGGGACAATCAGTGCTTGGCTAAAGGAAGTGTTAGGTGCTGTAAGAGCTGAGATGAGGCTGCCCAGTCTGGGCACCCAGAGAAGGCTTTCCTGAGAAACAAGCTGAGTGTTCAAGTTGAACAAAGTTTAGTCTGTGAGGTAGGCTGGGAGTACACCAGGCAGAGAAAACAGCACAGGATGTTAACAACATCAACCGAATTGGTGTGAACTGGGTGCTTATGATGGGCTGTATAATACTCTGGGTTCCTTGCTGGCTCTTTCTAAAACAATCCTCACAAGAACCCCAAGAGACTGGACACTTGTTCTCCCCTTCTTACAGAAGAAAAAGCTGAGCTCAGGTATGTTCAAAATAGAGCCCAAAGACACTAGTATAAATTAATTGTGGTACTTGATGCCCAGACTTTGACTCCAAATAAGAGTGAGGTTAAGTGTTTAGGGAAGTGCTTCCATGAGATTAGAGAATAACTCTAGAAAGAAAGAAGAAAAATGGGACAATGTGAGTTTAAAGAGACAAGGAAGGGTCAGAACTGGAGGGACTTGTGTGAGAGGCTGAGTTTGAGTTTTAATTTCATGGAAACAACAATGAGAAGAGATGAGAGTGGAGCAGCCCAGTAAGATACCTGTTGCTATAATCCGGAGAGCCTGAGTAACGCAGTGGCAGAGGGGATGAAGAAGGTGTGACAGAGGAGACTTGTAGTTTGGATCTTGAGTCATTCCAACTTGGGTTGGAACACGGACTCTGGTAAGTCATATTCTGGAAGGCAAATAGGGTTCCTGGATTCTGGACACAGTTCAGATTTTACTGGCTCCCTGAGCTTCAGAAACTTACTCGAACTCTTCATGCCTCAATTTCCTCATTGATAAATGAAGCTAATAGAATCTGCATAGGGGTTTCTGAGGCTTAATCTACCAAACATGTGTTAAACACATGCTTTGATAATAGCAGATATAATGGAGGACAGTTAAATAAATCAATAAGGTAGTGAGCGAATGAATGAATCAATGAATAAAAAATCTTGAAGGGAGAAAGACCAAGGATGGAGCCCTGAACCACACAAGTTCTCCTTCCAAGTCACCAGTGATATTATTTATTCAACATTTTTTTTATTTTCGCTGCAATATTAAGAGGCTGCCTGGAATTGTTCCTAAACTCTAATGCTTGTTATCTGTGTGACCTTGGCCGAGAGACCTCCATTTCTATGAGACTCAGAGAACAGGATCATAATGGCATCTGTCTCATGGGATTGTTGAGAGGATTAAGTGATATAATACATGTAAAACACATAGCACAGTAGTACTTAAAAAATTCACTGTCCTTTGGATACCTAAAAATACTTTACCAAACACGAACTCATGTGTTTCTCACAGGTTCTCTTTGACATACGTAGGTCAGGAGTCTCATAGGTGAGAAAACAGAAAAATACATATAAAGTTATCTCTTCTAGGGTCAGGAACACCTGGATGAGGTCTTTGATTCCTTGACCCCACCTCAATGTGCCTTTCAACACGTTCTCCCAGCAGGTCAAAGTCTGTGCATTTTAGTGCTTAATTAATACCGTCTTCCAAAAAAGTCCTGTGCCATTTTCCATTCAGATAACAATGAAAGAAATGTATGTTTCCTTATACCTTCCGATATTAATTGTGTAACTAAAATGATACATTATATGTCTATGTATACACATATACCTTCATTTCCTGAAATTTCAATCTACTTGGGAGCCACAGAGCCAATATGTTATGGCCGTTTACCTATTGCTCTATCTGGACAGGAAAGCGGGTAGCCATAGACACCTGCCTAATTTATTTCCACTTCTGGGAGACCTCACACATGACCCTCCCTGCCTTTCAGGTCAGGAGTTGTTCTTGATCTGGAGCTGACGTCAATTGGATCTGATCCTCTGTCCCAGCTGGCCGTGAGGAAAGCTACTAGATAAAATGGAAACTGTGGTCAGATTAAAAGTGTGAGGAAAGTCATTAATCTGGGAGCAACGGAGGGAGGGCAGACTAATGGTCGGGTTCCACCCATGTTGCTTCTCTCACTGTTCAACTCCACCCGGCAGACAAGGATTTGAGGGCCTCATATCCTCTGGACTATTAAGGACAGACTCCAGGACACGTGTTCTGGGAGAGTGCTACAGCTTTAAAGAGCATCCAAGTATGTTAGAGAAAGGAGAATAAAAATGGAAGAAAATCACTCATATTTATTGCACAGCTTCTGTGGCCAGGCTCTGAGAGAAGCTCTTTTTTCGTATTATTTCATCTGTCTATCTCCCCATCTAGAGATGAGAAAGCTGAGTCGCTGTTCCATAAATGATGGTGTATTCATGTAATGAAGTGTCAAACAGCTATAAAGAAATCGTGCTTGCTAGGATCACTCAGTGACATCTGAAAATGACCATGGTATCATGGAAGGTGATAAAAATCATGATATAAAAATGACCATAATATGATTTCAGTTACATAAAGTATGAATAAATAAATAAAATCAATGTAGACAAATCCTCTCTTCCCTTCTTTATACCCTGTCCCAGGGTGGAGAGGAGAAAGGCTCATTTTCCACAAACCTCGTGTCATATTCTCCTCCTTTGTGGCCTTAATGGTGAGAAGAAGACAAAATTTCTAAAAAACTTTAGAAGCAATTTCAAAAGCTAAGCACTACATCCTCAGTTATTGAAGTGGTGAGAAGGCCATGTTTACATCTTGAGCATTATTTTCTCAAGAAAACAGTCTGGTTTGTAAGGTTATTATTAGGCTCTATAATCCTTTTTCCTATGTAAAAGCTGATTATTACCTCTTCTTAACTTTGTGTTCCTTCTGGAGAAAATGCTAACCTGAGTGAAGAGTGCACTCAGACAGGGACAGGAGAAAACATATTATTTAGTCTAAAGGAGTATCTTGATTCTGTATACATACTTAGCTTTTTTTTTTAGGTTCAACAAATATTATCTTAGTACCTGTTATGAGCCAGACATTAGGTTTGGAACTGAGGATGTAACCATAAAGCAGACAGAGTTACCATGTCTTGAACATCTCACTGTCTAGTGGCAGCACAAATAAATTATAAGAAAATTGAAAAAGGATGGAGCTGGAGCCATTCTACTAAGTGAAGTATCACAAGAATGGAAAGACAAAGCACCACATGTACTCACCATCAAATTGGTTTCACTGATTGACACCTAAGTGCACATGTAGGAATAACATTTATCAGGCGGATGGGAAGGGGAGGAGGAGTTGGGTATATACATACATAATGAGTGTGGTGTGCACCGTCTGGGGGATGGACACACTTGAAGCTCTGACTCGGGGGAGGGGGAAAGGGCAATATATATAACCTAAACATTTGTACCCCCATAATATGCTGAAATAAAAAATAACAGAAAAAGAAACACATAAGTGCACATATAGTAGTAACATTCATCGGGTGTCCGGCAGGTGGTGGGGGTGAGGAGGGCATTGGTATATACGCAGCTAATGGGTGCGGTGTGCCCCGTCTGGCCAATGGACATGCTTTGAAGCTCTGACGTGGGTGGGGCAAAGGTAATATACTTAACCTAAACACTTGCACCCCTTTAATATGCTGAAATATGCTTTATATGCTGAAATTTAAAAAAGCAAAACATTCACACTTTCACCACCTCTACATTAGCCCTTGTCTGAGTCACCATCTTCCCTCAGTTGGAATAACTGGAATTAACAATCTCTAACTGGTCTTCCTAATTCCACAGCTTTCTGCTCCCCCACACCATAGTCATATGCTCTGCATGGAAGATATCTGTAAATATAAGTCAGATCATGCCACCATCATAACACTTCTCAGCTCCAAACCCTAAATTGCTTCTCAATTCTCAAGTAAAAGTTAAATTTTTACCATGTCCTATGAAGTCCCTACATGATCTGTCCCACTCTCATCTCTTGTTTCTCCGCCTGTAATTACTGTGTTCCAGGTGCACTGGGCTTCCTTGCTGTTCTATGAGTGTGCTAAGTACTCTGCCGTGACAGATGGATCGTTTGCATTTGCTGTTTCCTCAGCCTGGTAGTCTCTTCTCTTCCCCCAGGTATCCCGGCTATTCCTATGTTTTCCTCAGGTTCTGCTCAAAGTCCCTTCCTCAGGGAGGCCTTCCCGACCATGCGTATGGAATAACACTCTCACCTTCCTCTTTATTCTCCTTCCCTGTTTAATTTTTCTCTATGGTAATAACATCACCTTATATATATTTATGCTTATTTCCTTGTGCCTAGTCTCCTTCCTCTAGAACACAAGTTCCTGGAGGTCAGGACCTAAATCTGTTATATTCATGGCTATATTCCCACAGCTAGAACAACGGATGAATTAACTCATCACTCAGAATTGTTAGGAGAGTTAATAGTGGATAGTCCATTGAGACTTTCAGGTTTTTCTAATATCAAAATGCATCATCTGGGACTCTGGACTGGATTGTTAAATATTTATTTTAGTTTTTAGTGCCAATACAAGTGTTAATATATAACGTACTTTTAAATTGTTATTAAAGGAAATACATTTTCATAGATAAATATCTTTTGAAATATGAGTTTTGAGATACAAATATTAAGACCACAAATATTTCAATGAAATGAGATGATATTTGTGAAATTGTCTTTCATGGGGCTCAGAACATGAGTGAGTCTTAACAGTTGTTTGCTTCTTCCTCCCGCCCTTCTAAAGGCAGAGGAACTTTCATTGCTCTGGGACTTGGGGGTAGAGTATGCATTTTATAAAAGCTGTTACTCCGTTTACACAGCTCTTCCAGTTCCATTCAGCAGAAGTCATGTGGGCGATGAGCAAGGACAGGAACACTGCCATGAAGACAGATGGATGATTTCTGCAGATTTGCTAAGTGTTCTCCATTTTTTCCTATATGAATAATTCCTAAGTGCATATCCCCAAGAGACACAGTATCTTCCAATGGCATCATGCCATGTTTCCCAAAGTGTGCTCCAAGGAATACAAGCATTCATGGTATATTAATTGGCGTTCCACAAAGGAAATATTCTATGGTCAAATAAATTTGGAGAAGACTGGATAAAATTACGCTAAATAGATTTGAAATTATAAATCTTCTTTGTTCCTTTTATATAATAACCTGTATTGTGAGTCTTCCATACAGAAGTCATGTATATAGAATTTTCCAAATCTACATCACTAGAGAACTTATTTTTATAAGATTTCAAGTTCAAGTTCCATGAATACACTTTTAGAACACCCAGTATAACTTAGAGAGTTTTGACTTAATTTTCATATAATCCTCTAAATTGGCAAGGGAAATATTATTATTCCCATTTTATAGGTAAGACAAGTGAAGCTCTCAGCATGATAACTGCCTTTCTTTATGGGTCACAAAGGGATAAAGTGAGCTAAAACTAAGGTCTTTTGTCTAGAATTTCAATTTTCATTCCATTGCACCATATTACCATCTGTATTACTTTCCTATGTTGCTGTAGCAAAGTACCACAGACTGAGTTGCTTAAATAGAGAAATTTATTCTCTCAGTTCTGGAGGCTCTGAGGGAGAATCTGTTCCATCCTCTTTCCTTGCTTCTGGTGCTTGCCAGAAATTCTTGGAATTCTTGGCTTGTAGCTGTATCACTCCAATTTCTGCCTCTGCCTTCTCATGTCTATCTTCCTTCTCTCTATGTCTCTGGGTCTGTCTCCTTATAAAAAAGGACACCAGTCATTGGATTTAGGGGCCTTCCTAATCCAGTATGACCTCATCTTAATTTGATTATGTCAGCAAAAACCCTATTTCCAAATAAGGCCATATTCACAGATACCAGAGGTAAGGGCTTCAACATACTTTTTTGGGGGGACACAATTTAATCCCAATATCAGCCAACATAATATTACTCCGAAAATACCACGTAAGACAATAGGCTCCGGGGACTTTTCTGGAAATACCCATTGGTACTCCTTTCTCTTGATCAAAAAGAAATGAAGACTTCAGAGTTAGGGACTTGGATCATAATTTTTATGGAAAATAAAATATGAGTGCTACTTATATCACCTCGCAAGAGCTCTCCATGCACTCACTAGTAAATCTTCACCTATTCAATGGACAAGGCTCTCAGGTAGAAGGGGCTTTTGGATGCTTAATCCACATAAGGCACTGAATGAGTCTGTATGGTCCATGATCTGGATATACACACAAAAAGCTAATTATGTAGACAGGACAAGGCACTCTGAATTTCAATAAATTTAATAAAGAGCAGTAAGCTTTGCTCAATGTGTTACTTTCAGCCTTTGGTAGCCAAGAAATAGCTCTTAGGTAGGGTAACATTTAGGAAGAAAACTTTTATGTTTATCTTGTGCCTTGAATGCAGTGTAGTGAAGCAGTTAAGAGTTCAGTCTTAAATAAATTGGCCTTGGTTAAATTTCTGCTTCTACTACTCACTTAATGTATGACCTTAGCTATTTAATTAACTTCTCTAAACTTCAATTTTCCTAATCTTTAAAATGGGAATATTAATAGTATCTACTTAATAAATGAATTTATCCAGACTGTTATGTCAAGCTGCAGAGATTTGAGGTAGAGCACAGAGAAGACAAATGTTCCTCCAAGATGCCGGTTTTGTGGAGGAACAATGTATGGCCTACATTGGATTCCAGAACCACTTCTCATCCAGCTGCAGTCTGGTTATTTGTTTTGCACTTAAAATGCATTTTTTGAACATTTTTGAAGATCATTTCTTTCCAAGACAACCTAGCCAAAACTTTTAGCAATTTTTTAGAAAGATTGGAACTTGATAGAGCCTGACAACAACTGAATGCTAGAAGACTCCTCAGGGGAAATACTGATTTCTAGAATCTTTTGTTCAGTCATGGAAGCTTCAGAGTTCTCTGTATAGTCTTAGACTAATGATTTAATATATCATGACCTGTTTCAGCAGGTAATGAATGATGTTACACATTTTAATGATTATTTTCTGCTAGATTGCTATTATTTATCAGATATTGCCTCCAATTCTTTCCCAAAGTTAATACATTCATATTTGTAGAATCTCCTAAAATGTACTTCCATTTAATAAGTCTAATACTCTTGCATTATTATAATATCATAGGAAATGTCACAGTGGGTGAAAATAATACTTTCCAGACCATTCATTCTTGACCACTCTTCCAGTTTTTTGGCATAAAATACCAGTACTATGGTTTAATTAATAGTTTCCTTTAAATGAACACATACTTTCTTAACTTAAATAAATTGGTGTTTAGGAAAGAAAACTTATCACTATCTTAAATGGAAAACCAGTGTGACTTGTTTTCAGAAAAAGGTACTATAAATGTCAAAATGTTAAAATTTTTTATTGGATAAAACTTTAAAAAGCACTAAAATATATAATAGACAATGAAATAAATATAAATAGTAATATATGAACTCACTTATTTATAAATCATAGATCTTCCTTAGAAGAATGAGACTGTGCATTATCACTCATCAGTGAAGGTATCGTTGGCTCAATCTTCCTTAGTTTAAGATGAAGACTGGAAAAAAATTCTCATTTCACACGTTGATATTAACCTGCATTAACGGCAGTATTTGAGATTGTAATTGCTCCAACAACCTGTGTCCCTCAATAAAAAGATGACGCCAACTCGCAATGGACATCTTGCCTGAAATTCTTCATTCTTTTATGTCCTGATGTTTTCTGGTTATTTCTTACAGAAGCATAAATCAGCTTACCCTGACTACTACCGCTGTTGTCTTTATTAGGATTGTGTACTGGAACTTAATTTCTAGCAAAATTTAAGCAAATGACTTTTGGGTAAATAAACTGTCTGAAGTGATTTCTAGAATAGGCTCTTCTGAAGCTATGAAGTTACTCAGCAGGGCCCGTGAAATGATTTGAACATGTTTTCTTTCCCCCTCACTGTTTTCATCAGTTTGGAAAAGTACTTCGAAGACATTTTATGAAGTCTTTCATGTGTCTTTTCATAATGTTCAAGATATTTTCAGCAAGTTCTTTAGGTGCAAACTTAAATGTTCAGCTCTAACAGGTTTTTTTTTTTTTATATTCATGTTGTTCATTTATTATTTACGTATGTTCAGCCTCATTCCAAAAGAAGTATGGATGCAGGGGTTAATAATCAGTTCTTTGATGATTCTTATAGAATATATTCTGTTCTCTCTTAATATTTGTTGGTTGGACAATGGTTAAATGAAGCTAGAGCTCTCCTTCCAAGGGCCCAAGATTTACTGTACAGTAATATTAACAGCTACTATTTATTAGGTGTTTACTATGTGCTAGCTACTGTGTTTTATGCTTTACCAATTTTATTATGCTATTTTTCACAGCAGCCCTATAAAGGTAGGTATTCTTACTATTCTTAATTTACAACTAAAGATAAAGTCAGATGGCTAAAAGGCAACAGAACTCAGACTTGTATCTGGGTCTGTACTTATAACCTCTGATTTTCCACATCTTGATGGCAGTTGAGTCAGAGTTGGGCTCCACACCTCTGTCTTACCAGGTTTAAGGGACGTACAGCTGAATCCCTGCACTGGGCTCTGCCCATGGGATAGACTTTCTTCAGAGCGGGGGGCTTTGGGCTCTTCTAGAGTGGACCTTTCTGAAGGTACCTACCCCTGTTATTCCAGCGGTGTCTTGGGAACCCTTTTGAGGTATTTTAGGTGGAGAGTCCAACACATGGTTGTATATGCCAGTGTGGTTAAGAGGAGGGGAAATGGGCTGACACCATTGCTCTCCCCTCTCTTCCTCCTCCCCCTCCTCTCTTCCTTCCACCTGCCTCCACTGCCTGCAAGTCATGGATCATCTCCACCCCTTTCTGTGTGCCACCAGGAGTCCTCTCAGGTACTTACAGGGGTAGGAATAACTCACTGTGGAGACAACGGGTCAAAGCAATGGCCCTGATGGAAACACCAAAGAAGAATTTATGGGCGGAGCTGGTTATAGTGATGCCATCTGTCTTCTTGGGTGAGTTACATCTGACTCCTACTCAACTTTTGGTGAGTTTATGAAGTTATAGCTCATATACAAAAACATAATAACCCTTTTTATGTCAAACTCAAAAGCTCAGGTACATACCTGTGCAGCTGCTTGAGTTTATTAATCTTAACTCTTTTAAAACTTTTAAATATGTTAGCATGTACCATGTCTTGAGATAACATATTCTGCAAATTGACTCCTTGCTGTTGTGCAAAGTGGAAATTTACACCATCTGTTCATAGCAATGTGTGCTTACCTAGTTCTAATAATCAAGAGTCTGGCAATCAAAATCAATTTGTCTTTAAATTCATTAATTTATGAAACAAATACCAAATGCCTCCTATGTCCTGGACGTGCAGGAACAGTGTGCTGTATGTCCCCTAAGCCAGAGCTGCTCCGTATATGTTTACGTGGGTAGTGCCACTCCAAAGGTGGCTGAAGAGTGGAGCAATGAAGAGCTGAAGGCCGGCCCAACTCTCTTCGCCGAGCCCTGTCTGTGACAGGGCTGTGTCTACCTGGAGGAAGGCACATACTTTCTCCTCACAAAAACACTATCCTATTACCAGACCATGTTCCCAAGGGCTGAGATGTCATGGAAGGGATGTCTTTTTTAAAATTTATTCTCCTATAAAAAGGCTTGCTATGCTCATAAAGTTTAAGTGTAGAGCTGCTGGCAGCTGCCCTTGCCACTCGCAGGTAGAAGCTCTCCGAACATCCAGCCAACATCGAGGAAGGAAGGTGCGAGAAGGAAGAAGGAAAGAAGAGGAGGGAGAGGGCGAAGGAGGAGGTGAGCTCCAATATACCTAATCCAATTCAGGCACTGGATCCAGCCAGTTCTGAACTTTCTTATTACAAGAGTCAAAAAATTTCATTTAAGATAGTTTGAGATAGACTTCTGTCCTTTGCCTGACACTCTCCAGACAATTTTCTTCTGTTCACTTCTGATCTGCTAGAAGTGATAAAGGTGGAGCCATGAGCAAGTGTCTGCTTTGGTCAGGCTGTGTTAAGGATGTTATGAGTGATATCATTTAAGCCTTATAGCAACCCTATCAATCACCCAAGAAGACACCACGTCTTTCTATTTCCAGACTTCTCCAAAAGTTCCAGTTAGGCTATCAGCATGTAATATTGCTGATCTGGAGACACAGACAGAGAACAAACTTCTCCGGAATTCCGTGCCAAACTTTGTTGCCTGAGCCTTTAAAGTTTTGGCTTTTTAAAGTCTCTTTTGAGCAGGTCTAGTTGCTTCTGACCTTATTCCAAGAATCTTCTTTGTAATGATTGCATGAAACACAGTTCTGGCAGGTTCTAGAACGCCTTCTGTAATCTAAGGATCACAAACACCAGTCCTCCTCTACTTTCTAAGAAAAGGCACGTCAGTGAGCAATCACATAGTGGAAACTGTGGAAGCAGCAATATTTCTTTCTAGCCCAGCCAGGCAAAAATGTTCACTTAAACTGGCTGTATTGTCGTGTCTACGTGACGAGTGTCTTTTCCAGTGACTATTATTCCAAAGGTTGAGCAAATCCAGGTTGCAGACTACTGGGGAAAAGTTATGGCCAACCTGTGTTGGGAAACCTGTTTAACCAGGAGAATTAATCTGGTGGATATCACTTCTGAATGTAGGTCAGTGTGTCTCTCACAAGTTGCTGCTTTTACGAGATCCAGTGCGATTTACTTGGTTCGATAATGTAAAGCATACTTTCATTTAAACTGAGTCACTATACATTTTTGCTCTGACATGAAAGATGCATTTAAGTTCTCTGAGTTCCTCTTTAGGAACTCAGAGAAGAGTTCCTAAACTCAGAGAAGGAAGACAATTTTTAAAACCACGATAGAAAAGAATTTCTCCACCTTCCCCCAAGGGTAGTATTAAAGATGAACCAACATTACGCTGGATTGAGCAAGGCACCAGATTGTATTTTAACAAAGCTGTTGTGAACTTTGATCTTTGACCCTTGAATAGTGGTCACAGTGAGCAGTTTCATCTAATCTATTAGCATCTACAAAAAGAGTTTCGGGCGTTTACTTTTAGAGAAAATAACCCGATCATTTCAGTGGAACAAGATGGACAGCCAAGTTCAATGAAGCATTGCAAATAAGTTTTCCAGCCCTTCCTGGAGGTGGGATGGAGGCTGACTTTTTTTTTTTTTAATGGCAATTAACAAATAGCGTCTAAACAAATTTTTAAATCAAAACCCCACATGATAAACTCTTGAAGGAAGAACCTATTTTAAGCAAAATTTTTCCCCCTGATATCTCTGTTCTTCTCACTTTCTGAAATAAACATTTCACTTTGCTAATGACATACTCATTCTCTCTCTCACGCAGGGAAACAGTTTCTTATGGCTTAAGTGACAGTTTTACCCACCTCTTTCAATGAAGTAGATTTTTTCCAAATATCAAAGCAATCAAAACTCAGACACGGAAGTCTAGAGCCGCCTGACGGAGTCCTCCCGTGCTTTTCTTAGGCGGGGAAGCACATCAAATACCCCATCTAGAGGCATGGCTTGGAATTGTCTGTAAAAGTGATCTAACGTGAATTCTGGGAACAGAAGATATTTATTAAATTTCAAATTTAAACCAGACACTATGATAAGGAAAATGTGAAGGTAAGAGAGAATTAAAAGATAAAGTACATGTCCTCAAAGAATTTATAATGAGAAAGAAGTAAAACTACATGAAATCACAAATCTAATAAGTAGTCTTCAAAGGGTTCTGAAAGGATGGCAGGCTACGCACAGGTTCTGACTCTTTTTTTCTCCTAAGGTCGCTCCTGGGTCTGGGAGTCCGTTTGTATAAGTTTGAAGCAGAGGAGAGGGAGGGAATTGTTAAGCAATTGTCAGGCAGGAGGGGGGTTCCCATCTGCAAACCAAAGCTCCAAGTGCTCCTGAGACAGCACGGGAGCAGCTAAGTGATTTTCATTGTAAGGCCCCGGGTTAGGGGAGCTGAAAAATTCTAGACCTGCCAAGAGCCTAGTACATCTGGCGAAGCCTGGGACAAAAATCTAAGAATGTTGCAGATGCTTGACGAGGGCAGGCTTGTAACCTCCGTGGCCCTGGGAGGGGCTTCCAAAGTCTATAGTTGTCCAGAAGAATCTCCACGTTCCGAAGCAAACTGTTCTCTCAGGTGATAATTTTCTTTGTCTGAAGATCTGGGAGGGAGAAGCCCAGGAATCTTGTGACTTCTCTCCCCACCCGTTAATTCCAGGACTGCAGCTGGTCAGCTTGCTGTCACCAGCCTCCAGGGATAATGAAGCATATTTTCTGTCTCTGTCAACTTTCAATTGCACAGGCGACACACTTGCCTGTTCCAAGGAATCTCCCTCCTAATAATGATAATGCTAGACTGCTTGTGGGACTACACAGGGCTGGTAAAATTGAAGAGGCTGTGTGGACTCCTGTATTTTTTTAAGGAACATACAAATATATTGTAGTTTAAGTATTAAAGGACTAAGAAAAAATACACTGATGTTTAGGAAACTATGCTGGAAGCGTATTAGGGCATACTCCCCACATGAGATGTATATGCCGGATGGCACTTGGTGGGCGGTTGGTATCTCCTGGATTTTGTCCTGTTAAGTCTTGTTTTTTGCTATCTCTGCTTCAAATGCTTGATATTCCTCTTCTTTCTCTGCTTCCTGGGCCTGCTGCTGGTGGAACATTTGCTTTTGCAAATATTCTCTTGTACTCCTGGACTAAACTGCAGGATCTTGCAGAACTTTCCTTCTCTCCATCAAGTTCTTGAAGACCTTCACTCTGTGTTCCTGTTCCCCAGCACGTCCTTTCTTTTCTTTTGCTTTTCTTTGCACTCTTTCTTGAACTTGAACCTTTCCTGTACACACGACTTACTCACAAGTTGTTTTGTTGCCTGCTTTTAGCTTCCTGTTCTTCTCGGCCAACTTTTTCCCCCTTTTCTGCCTTTATTGTTTTGCCTAATTCTTTCTCCAGAGCTTTTTTCCCCCTCTTGGTGCTATGTTACATATTCATGATATACCTTCTGTTTTCTTCCCATATCTTCTCTTTGCTGCCTCTTTCTGTTAGCCTCTTCGTATAAGCCTGGAAGGGCCCTTGCATGAACTTCGTGTTCAAGTCCTGTTCTTTTCTGTATTTCTGCTAATATGTTCTACCTTCTCTTAGAAGACTTTTGGCAATAAGGTCCTAATTTCCTGCTTTATATTCTCTTTCTTCAACTTATCCTGTTCATTCTTAAGTTTAATCTGTGCATTGACTTTTCCCTTAGGTGTACTTCCTTGTCTTTAGCTACGGCACCACCTGCCCTTGCACCTGGGTGCTGATGCCCTAGGTACATACTCTCCTTACCTCTCCAGCTTCTCACTTTTCCTTGGCTGATCTGTCTTTTGCCCAGAGTTCTGAGAACATCTTCTCTCTCCCGTTTCTGCCTCTTCAGCTCCTCATTAAATTCTGTCTCTGCTTTCTGCTCCTCAAACAACTTCTGATGGGTACAAAGCAATTCAACATGGAGCTACTTGCAGCATGCCCTGAATCACTGTCTAGTTTTTCAGGCACAAAATCCCATCTCATTGTCTTTCTTCTCTTTTAATAATCTGGGTTTCTCTCTCATTCTATCTTTTTTTTTCCCTCCTCAATTGTTTTTTCTTTCAATTGGATTTCAGTAAAATACTTACTGTCTTATAATGCTAAAAATTTATGTAGCTTATTTTATCTTTCTTCAGTGTCGATGAAATAATGTACTTTTAACAATGATTGGCGAGCTGAAAGAGAGCCATCTGTCCGGACAGTTAGGACAGGTGACCTTCATCAAGCTAGATTCTGGGTTTAGTGGCAGAAATGGGAAAAACTTTAAAAAAGGTAAGTTTAAAGCAAAAAAAAAAAAAAAAAAAAAAAAAAAGGTAAAGAGATATCCTTGAATAGGAAACTTCAGGCCCAGAAAGCTTCACACATTAATTCTACCAAAT
>CAUYRT010033300.1:0-48373 GCA_963574885.1 Lepilemur ruficaudatus | reverse complement strand
AACATTTTGCTTTCGGTTAATTATTCCATGCAGCCAGGCCTGCAGCATAGGACATTCAGTGTAAAACAAGGTGGGAGAAGAGAGCTACGTCATGAGGTAGCTGCTTTGTCACTTTTCCGTCAGGACTCCGGCATGCCGGACAGCACGCATCCCTCATGACTCCTGCGTGCAGGACAGCTGCCACAGGGAGGGATTTTGAAATGGTTGGCCTGGCAAGAGGGGAGGAGACACAGCAGAAAAAGGAGGAGGAGGAAAATAGGGGGAAGTGAAGATGGCAGAATTAAAGGGTTAGATGGTGGCACTGAAGGAGGGTGGTGATATGGAGGGAGAACAGGGTGAGTGGAAAGGGAAGCATCATCCAAGTCAGAGGAGGATGGGGAAGAGATGTAGAAGTAAGAAATAACATGCGGCAGGTGGAGCGAACATCAGACTGTTGAGCAAGTTCAAAGAATGCCTGAATGTAGGGAACTTCAGACTATTTTCCGAATTGGTGGCAATCAAGGGAGAATTACAGATGGTATTAAGATTAAGAGATCCATTTTGGGGCCAAATCTCCCGGTCATCTAATTTATATTGTGACCAGGCTCTACTGAAATAGAGGACTAAACGTTTGGGCTGGAGGTCAGTAAGTCCCAAAGTTGTCAAATTCTTAAGGAGACATCCCAATGGGGGACTTTTTAGGTGAGACTGACTGAACATTTCCCATAGTGTTAACTAGGAGGAAAAAAAAGGAAGGACTTTAAGGATGGTTATACATCTACAGTGAGGGTCTGAGAGGGGCATCCCTGACTCAGATTACCTCCAGAGTAGTGATCAGACATCGGGCATCCCTGAAATCTGAGTCAGACCGAAATCTACAGATCCAGCCAGGAAATGGGTGTCCCCATGTTCTGACCCAGACTGAAACTTTGAGATCTTCCCCAAAGCCACGCGTCCCTGCATCTGGGTGAAGACTGAGAAGGGTGGTTAGGAGGCATCCCTCCAAGGAACTCCCCCGAGGGTAGACCTGGCACCGGATTTTCCATACTAGAGCACACCAAAGAGCTACCACCCCTGGACTCAAGCACATGACCATTTCCAAAGTCCATGAGACTCACCAAGTTCCAAATGATACTGAGGGCACTGAGAAGGATGTCCTGGGAGCTGTACAGCAGAGGAGGGAGCAGTTTCAAGACAGAGGTAGAAAAGTGAGCTCCCTGTATGGGCCATCAAAAGAGAACTCGCACCATGGGCTGAGAAAGAATTCTTGACTCAAAGATTAGGATAGGTTTTAAAGAAAGAAGTTTCTTTTACTTTCCAAGAGAGGACAGGGCTTGGCACAAAAGAAAGAAAGAAGAAATGAGGGTGAAGGGTTTGGGCTTTTTTTTTTTTTTTTTTAGACAGAGTCATGCTCCATTGCCCCAGGCTAGAGTGTAGTGATATCATCATAGCACATTGCAACCTCAAACTCCTGGGCTCAAGCAATCCTCCTGTCTCAGCCTCCCAAGCAGCTGGGACAATGGACACATGCCACCATGCCCAGCTAGTTTTTCTAATTTTAGTAGAGATGGGGTCTCACCCTTGCTCAGGCTGGTCTCAAACTCCTGAGCTCAAGTGATCCTCCTACCTCGGCCTCCCAGAGTGTTAGGATTACAGGTGTGAGCCACAGTGCCTGACCAGGGTTTGGGTTTTTTATTGGTGTTATAAATGGTAAAGAAAACAAGTAGTTATTGTTGCAAAATGATAACAGAAGGCGGCTGTGTTTGTCTCTCTTCTGTTAGGCTGGCTTTATCAGTCTTATCAGAATGTGTTCTGGTGGATGGGGGGGGAGGGTCACGTCCCTGCTCTCTGTGGGAACTCTTTAAGTGCTGTAAAACAAACTGTTAAAGACAATAAGCCAAGCCACAGGTGGTTAAGAAAACAAAGGGGCAGTTGTGTGCTGTGATTCCCCCACTTTTTTTCTCTGTTAAATAGTTTATTAGCAATCTGTCCTCTCACTGCACACCTTCAAAAGGCTCAGCAACATCCTGTGCCAAGAGATTGGGAGCCTCATGTGGAGCCTGGCCTCCCATTACCATCCCAGGGGCAGCTCCTTTTGTGCTGAGGCAGATAGTGAGGACATACATACCTTCAGGTAACCCAGCAACACCTTGTGCTGTGCATTTGAGGGCCTTCCCCAAAGTATGGCCCCCCCATGGCCACTCCAGGGGCAGTTTCACAGGCACTGAGTCAGATATAAAGACACACACACCTTCAAGAGGCCCAGCAACACTCTCATCCAGGTGCACTGTGGCCTCCCGTGGAATCTGGTCACCCAAGGCCACCACAGGAGCAGTTTTACAGGTGCTGAGGCAGATAGGGAGGACCTGCATACCTTCAAAAGACCCAGCAATGCTCTGTGCCCATATCTTTGGGTCTATACCTCAGAGATTGGCTCCCCAAGACGCTCCAGGGAAAGCGTAACAGGCACTGAGGCAGGCAGTGAGGATGCATGCACCTTCAAAACTCCTAGCAACACCCTCTGCTGGGCAAAAGGCCCAGCAACACCCTGAGCCAGGACCTTGGGGGCCTCCTGTGGAGTCTGGCCCACCATGGCCACCCCAGGGGAAGCTTAACAGGTGGTGAGGCACTTAGTGAGGACGTGCACACCTTCGAGTGGACCAGCAATCCCTTGCACTGAAAACTTAGGTGACTCCCACTGAAATTGGCCACTCATGGTCACCCCAGTGGCAGATTCATATACATTGAGGCAGATAGTGAGGACATGCATAACTTCAAGAGTCCCAGCAACACTCTGTGATGAGAGCTTGGGGGTTTCCTGTGGAGCCTGGAACCCATGGCCACTTTCACAGGCACTAAAGAAGATAATGAGTATATGCACAACTTCAAGATGCCAAGCAACACACCATGCCAGGAGCTTTGGGGCCTCCCAGGAAGGCTTGCCCCCCAT
Organism: Lepilemur ruficaudatus; assembly: GCA_963574885.1. NCBI lineage: Eukaryota > Metazoa > Chordata > Mammalia > Primates > Lepilemuridae > Lepilemur > Lepilemur ruficaudatus. The sequence continues at coordinate 45,444 of CAUYRT010033300.1, read as the reverse complement.
GGCCACCCCAGGGGCAGCTTCATAGGCACTGAGGCAGACAGTGAGGACATGCACACCTTTAAGAGGCCCAGCAACACCCTGTGCTGGCAATTTGTGGGCCTCCGAGTATGCAATGTGTGCATTCCAGCCACCCTACTCTCAGCTTACCTGATGCCTAGGACATTTCTCACTGGACAGGAGCCACAGTGCCATGGCATTGCCACTCCTGGGGCCTCAGCCAAAGCTCCCCAACCCCAGTGCCCCAAGCCCAGTCATGTAGAAATACCGCATGGGGGCAGCCTTCAGCAGAGGCCTTAAGTGAGGGAAAGTAGCAGATTGGTCTCTGTTGTTGCCACCCATCCCCAGGTGCAGTGGCCCTCCCTGCAATGGCCAGTGGCCAACGTCCCTGAGCTTGCTCCTGTGAGATCTATGCATATCCTCCATTTGGCAGAGAGACTGCAAGCCAGTCTGCAGCACACATGAGTGAGCAAGTCAGTTCTTTCCTGCTGGGGAGAGTAGGTGTGAGCCGACTGGATAGCACAAATTCTGAAGATGTCTACACGCTAGTGCACCTAGGTTCCCCTGCCCTACTGGCCCTGGAGTGGGCAGGTACTGATTCCCAGAGAGCTACATCCCCGCCAGTCCAGGGCCCCATTACTCTGACCTGCATTAACTCCTCACCCACGCCCTTCCTGGGCACCATGGCCCTAGCTGAGGATGTGAGATCCAGCCACGCACTGTTAACCACAGCCTCAAGCCTGGCCAGAACATTGTAGACCTCACCAGAAAATCTGTCCTCAGACCATGTGTCCCCCATTTGGGATTACAAAAGTATGATTACCACAGATACAGTGGGATCACAAAAGGTACCCCAGCCTTGCCCTGCCCTTCATGTCTGGGCTCTTAGCCAGATCCCACATCTCTGGTGTATTTCCCCAGCAGTCCCAGAAGAGATGAGTCATTTTGCCAACCAGAGAGGCCAGGACAGCAGACCAAAGATGTGGACTTTTTCATCCCTGTTTTTTTTTTTTTTTTTGGCAGGGTAGAGGCAAGGCTACCAAAGAGGAAAGTCAAGACTAATGGTCAGAAGTGGTTTTGGAAGGCAAAAGACTCAGCTCCCCAGATGGCACAGAGCAGGTGATGATGCCTGCAGGGGACCCCACTTCCAGGTCAGGGCCATAGCAGGGCAGCTGCTACAGGTGGGAGAGGCAGGACAGAGGACAAGAGGATGCAAACGGATTATGACAGCAGCTAGGAGCAGCCAGGAACAGGACTTGAGGTTTCAGAAACTGGGGTAACAAGGGCACCATGGGCTCAGGGCCCCCAGAATCTGGAGCTGCAGGCCTGCTCTGCCATTCTGGGGCATGGCTGAGTCTGTGCTAGGCAATGTTTCCTCCACCATCCTCACCCCTGGTGCTGGCTATGAGTTCAAAGAGCCTGAAACTAGAACATGAAGGCTGTGTTGGAGAAAAAGCAAGGAGGCTGGGGTGGCTGTGCAGAGTGAGGCAGAGGAGGAGTGGGCTGTGGGTAGAGAGGACACTGTGCCAGATCATACAGCTCCTTGCAGTCCACGCAAGGACTTGGATTTCACCTGGCATGAGCTGAGAAGCACTGAAGGATTCCAGCAGAGGAGTAAATTGATAGCATTTGTTTAGTCCTGACCGGTTCAACAGATAAACACAGCAACTGATTCCTAAGATCTAGGGTAACCCATACCTGCCGCTCAACTTCTTTCCTTTCCATTTCAAGACTCTTTTATGTCCTGCTCCATCTATTCTTCCCACCTGAGAAAGAGTTTCCTCTGCCCCTTCACAGGACTAACGCCTTCAACAACTCCTTTCCCTCTTGAAAGTAAACTGCTTGCCAATTTCCCAGAAAACTTGTGATGTTTGTAAATCATTACCTATAAGAGGGACAGGACACCCAGGATTATAAACCTTCAGTGAAAATTTAACCCAGAGCTCCGGCTCCTCCCTCTGGAATGTTTTTCCACCAATCAAGGAAAAGTGCTCAGGGCAAGTCTTGCTTCATCTGATTGTCAGACTACTTCTTCCTCTTCCTTGAACTACTACCAAGACTAAAGCACATGAAACTCAAGTTTCGGGGCTGCTCTTCTAGGAAACAGGTCTGCCATCATCATTGCCAGCCGTGTTGGAATCTGTAACTTTAGTGAGTACTTCTCCTCCTCTCTTGTATAAGATTTGCTGCACTGCCACATCAATTTTTTGAGCAAAGATAACAACAAGCAAACAAAACCAAAAAATCAAAATTGCTCTTGCTCTCGCTTAAGTCTTGGGCAGCCAAGGTGTATCTCTCAGTATTTCTCAGTTGTGTGATACTAGTTAATAATATGCGCACACAAAAGGCTGTAAACACAGCAGCTGAGTTTTCATCTTAAGCCTTTTGGTGCTATTTGATTTTTTTTAACTATGTGCATGTATTAACTTGATAAAATGTTTTAGAAAAAAATTAATTGAATCCAGGTAGTGACTGTTTCACTATACTATCTACTTAGCTCCCCCCTCTGCTCAGTGGCAGATGAGAATCCATTTTCTGCATCATCCGGAAGGTATGCAAACTACCTCTAGGACACTTTGGGTAACTTATAGATGCAAACCTAAGAAAATAAACTGGAGACAGCCATTTTTCTCCATTATGCGGTGAAGGGCTGCTCCAAAAGTTCTGTACGGAAGAGGTTTAAGGAAGGGTCTGTTGGGGTGGGGAGAACAGTAGGGACTTTACCTTGTGTTGAGGCTCTGTATGCCAAACCACTGTTATTACTTGGACTGCTTATGGGGAGGGGTGTTTATGGACATGTGGGAAGGCTAAAGCCCCCATTGGCTGTTTATAGGGATATAGAACTTGCATTTCAGATGGGGCCTTAAATACTTTCAGAAGCCCATCTAACCTGTAGTGGTACTGTATTTCTTAGAAGAGTTTTCCTTAGCAGCATTTCTGTGGCTTAGTATAAAAATCTGGACTTACACTGGCAAAATTATCCAGCCCTTTTACCTACAAACAATTTTACAGACCTGGAAAATGAAAGTGGTAAAATGCTAAGATCACTGAAAAGGCACAAATAGAACTTTCTAGGGGAGAAGCAATCTGAAAGTTTTGATGAAGAGGATGCTGATATTTGCTTTTTGGTAGAACAGAATGGTTAGGTTTATTTTAAGCTCCAAATTACTGGTCAATTTTCTTTACAACATATGTTTGAAGGATTCTGAATGTGGTAAAGAGTTTATATGGGGGATAGGGAATAAATCATACTGAATTCTAATTCTACGCAGTATCAGCAAGCTGAGGGTACAGTGTATTTACCCAGATATTATTATTTGCATAATTGTTTAATGTCTTCCTTAATAGTCTATAAGCTTCGTGGGGACAGAACCAGCTGTGTCTTATTCACAGTTGTATTTGCAGCATTTAGCGTAGGTCTGGCACATAGTAGATGCTCAATAAATATCTGATGAATGAATACATGCATTGTCCAATTTGGATATGTGTGTCTCCTTGTCTGTAAAATAATAATAAACAATAATAAATGACTACAAAGTGCTTAGCACAGTGCAGCCACTTGCCAGATCTCAGAAAAAATGTCACCTCCCTGGAGAAACCTACTAAAAGAGCCTTCCTTTTCTCCCATTATAGTCTGTTCTTTTGTGTAACATCACATTTATTTGTTGCCTTGTTTATTATATATGTCCTTCCATAAGAGCAGGGACGACCTTGTCTGTCTCTCATTTACCCTTATATCCTCTATGTCTGAAACAATTCATGGTCAGTTCTCAGTCAATATTTGTTGAATAAATAAATGACTCATGCCAACCTGCCGAGAATGAAGCACACAACCCCAAGGCATCTGTTCTAATCAGTCTAAATTTCCGCCTCTTATTATAATAGAATCAGATTTTTTCCTAATTGTTCTTAACTATTTTAAAATACTTTGTTTTTACATCCAAGTAATGAAAGAATCAGGACATTCCTTTTGAAGGAAATAGTTTCAAATTTTAATCTAAATTGTGAAACAAAACAAATCAATTGATCATTGATAGGGGACTGATTTAAGAAATTACGATGCAGCTGTTCACTGGAATACCATGCAGCTGTTAAAAAATAAAAAAACGGAATGAAGATCTCTGTGTACTGATATGGAATGACCTCCAAAAATACATTGCTAAAATTATTTTTAGTGGGCAGAATAATGTGTATTCTAGGCTACCTGTTGTGTAAAATCAGTGGAAAAATAACAATCTATAGTCATATTTGTTTGAATGCACATAAAGAAACCTTGAAAAGATACATAGACATAGTAATAGTGGTTCCCTGAGGGGTCAGGGGGGATGAAACTGATGAAACCATTTTGAGATTAAGAGTGGGAGGCAGATTTTTCACTGTGTAACTTTTTATGTTTTTTGAAACATTTGAAGACATTATGCAAACACCTAAAAACAAAGAGAGACAAGTTGTATCTAAAAACTTAGTGCTGACTACTTTCTTACTTCAGTTGAAGGAAATCTTATGCTAATCCTGTCAGGAAGAGAGATGGTAGCCAAAAGTACAAGCTGTAACTTGCTGGCAAACAGCAGAGACCAGTCCCCAGTGACAAACAGAATGTCATTTGAGGACTTCGGGGCTTAACTCAGAGAAACCAGGCCTCAGAGCAAATTTATTTCTGTTCTAAAAGGCCTTTTCTCCTAGAGTCTGTGAAGAAATTTCTGTTAACGCTTTTCCTCCCACAGCCTATTTAGGCAAGAGAACATTGGGCAACACTTTATTAAACCTGAACCCTTAGAAAAATCTTATTTTGGGAAACTTTGCCCTCAATTATCCTGTACCAATCCAGTTCTGATCTACTGTCCATATAGATCAGCATTGTCCAAAATAATTTTCTGCAACAATAGAAATATTTTACCTCTGCACTGACCTACATTTGGTAGCCACTAGCCACATGTGGCTATTAAACACTTGAATGTAGCTGGTGTAGGCCAAATGCTATTATAATTCCCAGGGATAGTAGCATGAACATAACAGATAAGGCTCTTGCCCACATAGAACTTACATTCTAGTGCAAACATAAGCAAACTATAGCTCATGAGCTAGATCCAGCCCTCTGCCAGTTTTTGTACAACCTTCAAACTTAGAATGGATTTTACATTATTAAATGATTGGAAAGAGAATCAAAAGGGGAATAATTTCTGATACATGAAAATTACATGAAATTCAAGTTTCTGTATCCATAAATAAGGTTTTTTTGGAACACTGCCATGCCCATTTATTTATGGATCGTCAACAGCAGAGGTAAATAGTTGCAGTAGAGATCATATGGCCCACAAAGCTTCAAATATTTACCATCTGGCCCTTTATAGACAGTTTGTCGACCACTGTTCTAGTAGGGAGTAATGTGCTTGGTACCATGATAAAGCATTTTGCATGCATTATCATATTCGATTTTTGGGACAATTCTCTGATAGAGGCTCTATTAGTCCCTCTGTTGGTAAAATGTGCAACTGATGTTCAGAATGGTTAGTAATTCAAATAAGGTCACACAGTTAATAAGTGGCAAAACTGGGACCCTATCCCATGACTGTATGATTCAATAGCCATCACGCTATAGACCAGTGCTTCTCACACTTGAATGTACACAATGATTACCTGGGATCTTGTTAAAATGTTCAAATCCACTAATTCAATAGATCTGGAGTGGGGGCCTGAGAATTTACATTTCTAACAAGCTTCTGGGTGGTGATGATGCTGATGGTTCACAAATCACAGCCTCTATAGTGATCAGTGATTCTCAACCTTGGCTACACATTAGAATCTTCTGAAGAAATTTTTGTAAATATAATGCCCAGAGCCCACTCCTACAGATTCTGATTTAATTGGTCCAAGACCCAGAAATCAGAAAATTTTTAAAAAGCTTTCCTGGTGATTCAAATGTACAGCCAGGGTTGAGAATTACTGCTCTACTGAAATCCTATTGAACTGTAGTGAAAATATACAAACGAGAATACAAAGGCCGAAGTTCTAGTTCTAACTCTGGGATGACACGTCGAAGCAAATTGTTTCCCCTCTCTGGGGCTCCAGTTTTCTTTGCAGGTGAAAAATGAGGAATCTCAAACTGGATGTCTCAGAGGGCTCAAGATCCCAGACATGTCAGGTCCTCACACAAATAGGTGGGAGGTTCAGAAGAAGTACCCACATTTCCCAATGTGTTGGGTATATCAATAAGATGCCCAAACACTAGGTACATGTTGGATAAAGCTTACTGTATTACATGTGAAAGGTTTCCACATAGCCAGGCTGCCTTACATGCCACACAGCTAGAACTGCAGTTAAAATGATGATTTAGTGATTGTGAGAGTAATACATGTTTCATTGTAGGATATTTGGAAAATTATGAAAAGTTTAATGAGGAGAACCTCAAAACACTCATAACCCCTAGAACTGTATTTTTAACAGCCTCAGCCAAGTAAATAACATGGTAATGAAATGATTTCCCACAGAAGCAGCGGGTCACCCTGAGGGGGCCTCCCCCACAAAAGTCCTAAAAGTTAAAGCCCTATTATTACATCTCTGGTAAACGCAGCTCCAAGCCTAGACTGGAAGGTAGCGTGGGTACCTATTGGGAGCATGGGAACTGCAGCCTATAAACTAGATAATTTATAAACTGTGACAGTGCTTTCATGTCTAATTGGTACCTGGATACTCTCCGTTTCTTCCTCTGTAGATTACCCACTGTGAAAACTTCTCCTTAACATTTCTGCACTACTTTTGAAGTCTGCAGGTGAAAGATATTGGATAAGGCTTAGCCCTTTGCTTTCAGTGACATTAAGTGGGTGACCCAGATCTTTACCTCTTTAGAAATGCATATGGGAAGCAGTAGTGTATAATGTCAGGAGAATGGGCTGGGACCAGATAGTTCTGGGTTCAAATCTAGCCAATGCCTCTTACTAGTCCTTTTCTCAATCTGTAAACAGAGATGATAATGAAACTCTTCACAGGATTTCTCTGAGGATTTAATGACAAAATGTATGTAAAAAACTGAGCACAGTGTTTGGAACATAGGGAGTACTCGGAAAATTGTATGATGATGATATTAATAATAAAAATAATAAAACTTAGCTACTTTAGGGTATGGCTACCTTCAGAACAGAATCAGATACATGTCCTTTTTGCTTGTCTTTTAGATGGATTGCTCTTTGTGGAAATACTGAGTGCTAAAATATCCAACAAGACTGATGCTAGCTCTGTCCCTGTGGAGATGTTACTTCGTGCCAAGTATTTTCAGCACCTTGCAATTCCTGGTTCTATGAGAGCGTTGCATAAAGACTATAGAACAGCAACTCCTCAGAATTTTTCCAGCTATGAATCCATGAAACAGGACTTCAAACTGGAGATTCCAGAGTATTTCAACTTTGCTAACGATGTCCTGGACCAATGGACCAATATGGAAAAGGTATGGAGCAAGGGCCAGTCGGACTACAATTTCTCAACTGGGAGCAATTTTGCCCCTAGGGACATTTGGCAATGTCTGGAGACTTTTTTGTGGCCATGATGGATAGGGGAGGTGTGTCTGGAGACTTTTTTGTGGCCATGATGGATAGGGGAGGTGCTTTCGGGTATATGTGTTTGCTACTGGCATCTAACAGGGATGTTGTTAAATATCCCACAATGCACAAGACAGCTCCCAATACAAAGAATTATCTGACCCAAAATGTCAATAGTTCCATGGGTGGTTGAGAAAGCTTGGGTTAAATAATTCTAGGTTGATATAATTCTAAGTTGATTTTTTTTTTTAACAAAAAGGAGTCAAAAGTGATTCTAAGAGTCAGAAATGGTAAGAAATGAGGCATAGATATGGCATTGAGAGAAATTTAAAGGGATGCAAGAATTCTAATCTTTTGGAAAGAAAAATGATCAGGCTAAATGAGAAATGACGTGGTCCAGAAGAAATGACATGGCTACTAACATCTGGAAATAAGGACCTAAGACTTACTATTTTTTTCTGTTATTTTTAATTGACATGTAAGAATATACATATTTATGGGGTACAAGTCAGGGTAATTAGGATATCCATCACCTCAAACACATACCATTTCTTTTGTATTGGGAACATTCAAAATCTTCTCTTCTAGATTTTTGAACATATACAATAATTATTATTAATTATATTCACCCTACAGTGCTATGGAACACTAGAATTTATTCCTTTCATCTAGCTATAATTTTGTATCCATTAACCAAACTCTCTCTATCCTTCCTTCCCCTCTACCCTTCCCAACCTCTAATAATCATAATTCTACTCTCTACTTCTATGAGCTCAATTTTTTAGCACTCATATATGAGTGAAAACATGCAATGTTTATGTTTCTGTGCCTGACTTATTGCACTTAACATAGTGTCCTCCAAGTTCATACATGTTATCATGAATAACAAGATTTCATTCTTCTTTATGCTGAATACTATTCCATTGTCTACATATACAGCACATTTTCTTTATCTAGTCATTTGTTGATGGACATTTAGGCATTTAAGTTGATATATAGTGGGACTGATAAATCATATGGTGGTTCTATTTTTAGTTTTTTTGAGAAACCTCCATAATGTTTTCCATAATGGCTGTACTAATTTATATTTCCACAAATAGTGTATAACAGTTCCTTTTTCTCCACATCCTCACAAGCATTTGTTATAGTTTCTCTTTTTGATAATAGCCATTCTAACCAGGGTGAGATGATAAAATGGCTTGGATTTGCATTTCCCTGATGATTAGTAATGTTGAGTATATTTTCATATTTTTTTTGGCCATTAGTATATCTTCTTTAGAGAAATGTCTATTCAGATCCATTATTTATTGGGCATTTTTTTTTTTTTTTTTTTTTTTTTTTGCTGTTGAGCTCCTTGTATATTCTGGATATTAGTCCTTTGTGTGAAAAGTTTGCAAATATTTTCTCCCATTCTACATGTTGTCTCTTCATTCTGTTGATAGTTTCCTTTGCTGTGCAGAAGCTTTTTAGTTTGTTACAGTCACATTTGTCTATTTTTGTTTTTGTTGCCTATCCATAAAATCTTTGCTTAGACCAATGTCCTGAAGTGTTTCCCATTTTCTTCTAGTAGTTTTATAGTTTGTGGTCTTACACTTAAGTCTGTAATCCAGTTTGAGTTGATTTTTGTATATGGTGAGAGTTAGGTCTAGTTTCATTCTACTGCATATGAATATCCAGTTTTCCAAGTACCATTTATTGAAAAAGATGTCTTTTACCTACTGTATGTTCTTGGCACCTTTGTTGAAAATTAATTGGCTGTATGTGGATTTACTTCTGGATTCTCTATTCTGATTACATTGGTTTATGTGTCTGTTTTTAGACCAGACCTTGTTGTTTTGGTTACTATTGCTTTGGGACATATTTTGAAGTAAGGTAGTATAATGCTTCCAGCTTTGTTCTTTTTGCTCAATACTGTTCGGACTATTTGGGATCTTTTGTGGTCTTATACAAATTTTAGGATTGTTTATTTCTATTTTTGTGAAGAATTCATGGATATTTTGATAGGGATTACATTGAATCTATAGGCTGTTTTGGGTAGTATGGTCATTTTAATAAGATTAATTCTTCCAATTCATGATCATGGAATGTCTTTTCATTTATTTGTGTCCTCTTCAGTTTCTTCATCAATTTTTTCCAATTTTCATTGCAGAGATCTTTCATCTCCTTGGGTAAATTTATTTCTAAGTGTTTTTTTGTAGGAAATGGGATTGCTTTCCTGATTTCCTTTTCAGATAGTTCATTCTTGGCACATAGAAATGCTATTGATTTTTGTATGTTGATTTTGTATCACACAACTTTAATGAATTTGTTTATCAGTTCTCAGAGGTTTTTGGTGGAGCCTTTGGGTTTTTCTATATATAAGATCATGTTGTCTGCAAAGAAGGACAATTTGACTTCCTCTTTTCCAATTTAGATGCCCTTTATTTATTTTTTCTCATGTCCTGGACAATAGTTCATAGATGCCTTTATTTCTTTCTCTCTAGTATTCTATTGAATAAGAGTGATCAAAGTAGACATCTGTGTCTTGTTCTAGTTCTTAGAGGAAAGGCTTTCTTTTTTTTCCCATTCGATATAATGCTAGCTGTGGGGTCATCATATATAGTCTTTGTGTCGGGGTATGTTCCTTTTATACCTAATTTGTTGAGAGTTTTTATCATGAAGAGATATTGAATTTTTTTTTGAGGGTTTCTGATGTTCAATTAACATGTGAATTTCTCAACCTCTCAGTCATCAGGAAAATGAATATTAAAACCAAAATGAAGCCACAGGTTAGCAGATGGGCAACCATTAAAAAGTCTTACAACCCTAAGTGTTGGTGAGGACGCTAATAGTAGGAGCGCTGGGAAAAACTCTTTGGAAAGCTCTCAGGTAGCACCCACTCATGCCAAACATATCCATGAGCAGCAATTCCATGCCTAGTGGACAGAAATGCTAATGCTCAACCCAAATGATGAGGTGGGGACATTCCTAGTGGTGTGACCTGTGATAGGCACATAGTGAAGGCAGCAAATGCCCACCTCCAGCAGGTTGGGTAAGTGACAGTACATTTGCTGGCAGAAAGTAACCAGTGATAAAGACCAACCAGCCACTGCTCTGGGCCCTCCAGCCCCATGGTATCTGCAGGACTTTGCAGACACAACCTCCCAACTCCCTATAAATTTAGTAATGACCTGGGGCCGGAGTCTTGTCCACAAAGTCATACCCCTTGTGGTACCTAGATGTGGTGGTAAAGACCAAGGATTCCCTCAAAGGGGTCTTGGGGTGACAGGAGCTCTATAGTATCAGGGAATAACCAAGTGTTTGATGAGAAGTCACAGGCATATCTCTGAGCCCACAATGGGCCTAGGGTTGGGTCTGGAGGATGGCCTGGGACTGGACCTGGACCTAGGATTGGGTCCATGAATGGTCCTGTGGTGAGGCATGGGAATGGGCCTATGCCTGAGGCTGGAATTGGGCCTGGAGCAAACAGGATGCCCTCCTGTGTCCCATACCCAGCCCCCCTGCCTGCAGTGCCTGGTAAAGGCTGTAGATGGTGGGTTCCGCTACTGGGAAGATTCCCGAGGGGCTGGACAGAAAGGGGCTCTGGAAACCTGGGCCCTGCAGCAATATGGGGTTCAGAGGGGGAGAGGCTCCAGGGCAGGTGGGTACGGTGTGGGCTCTGCAGCCTCCGTGGCCTCACCACCCCAGTAATTGCTGGAATTTGTTGGATATAGTTGCTGGAGCTGCTATAGAGAGTATTTGGCCTGGCAGTTCTTGAACAACATCTACACTTGGTACTCCTTCAGGTTGGGTCTTTCCACCAGGGCTTCTCGGTCTTGGTAGGTGGAGTACTTGTTTATCTCATAGTGGTTTTCTAGCTCATGCTGCTGTTCCTTGCTACAGACCATGAGCTCCAGCTGCTGCCTCTTCAAGGGGACTGGGGACAGTGGGGGTCCCTGGAAATGATTAGGATCTTCCATCCTGCTTCTCCTGCTCTGTCCTGCACATTGAGATGTTGAATTTTATCAAATGTTTTTTCTGTTTCTATTGAGATTATTACATACAGTTTTTGTCCTTCATTCTGTTATGTGATGTTAATTTGTGTATGTTAAACCATCCTTGCATTCCTGAGATTAATCCCACTTGGTCATAGTGTACTATCTTTTTAATATGCCATTGGATTTGGCTTGCTAGCATTTTGTTGAGGATTTTTTTGCATCTACATTCATCAGGGCTATTAGCTTGTAGTTTTGTTTTTTGTTGTACCTCTGTCTGGTTTTGGTGTTAGGACAATACTGCTCTCACAGAATGAGTTAGGAAGAAATTTCCTCCTTTTCAGTTTTTTGGAACAGTTTGAGAAGAACTTGCGTTAATTCTTTAAAGTTTGGTAGAATTTAGCAGGTAAAGCCATCTTATCCCAAGATTTTCTTTGATGGGAGATTTTTATTACTGAATCACTCGTTACATGTTATTGATCCATTTAGGGTTTTTATTTCTTCATGGTTCAATCTTGGTAGGTTATACATGTCCAGGAATTTGTCCATTTCCTCCAGGTTTTCCAATTTGTTGGCATATATTTGTCCATTGAAGTCTCAAATAATCCTTTGCATTCCTGTGGTATCAGTTGTAACATCTCCTTTTTAATTTTTATTTTTTTTGTCTCTTTTCTTTTTGCTAGTCTAGCTAAAGATTTGTTAATTTTATCTTTTCAAAAAACTAACTTGTTGTGTTGATCTTTTGGGTTTTTTTAAACCTTAATTTCATTTATTTCTGCTCTTATCTTTATTATTTCTTTCCTTCTACTAATTCTGGGTTTGGCTCCTTTTTGTTTTTCTAGTTCCTTGAGGTGCATTATTAGAATGTTTTCTTGAAATCTTTCAACTTTTTTTGATGTGTTTATTGGTATAAACTTCCCTCTGAGCACTCCCTTTGCAATATCCCATGTATTTTGGTACGTTATGTTTCCATTTTCATTTGTTTCAAGAAATTTTTCACTTTGCTTCTTAATAGCTTCATTGACCCAATGGATATTCACCAGCATATTGTTTAATTCATATGTATTTGTACACTTTCCAAAGTTCCTCTTACTATTGATTTCTAGTTTTATTCCATTGTGGTCTGAGAAGATATTTGCTATAATTTCAATTTTAAAAAATTTGTTGAGACTTGTTTTGTGCTGTAACATATAGTCTATTCTGGAGAATGTCCCCATGTGCAGATAGAAGAATGTGTATTCTGTAGCTGTTGGATGAAATGTTCTGTAAATGTCTGTTAGATCCATTTGGTCCAAAGTGCAGTTTAAATCCAATATTTCTTTGTTAATTTTATGTCTTGATGATCTGTGTAATGCTGAGAGTGGGGTGTTGAACTCCCCAACTATTATTGTATTAGGGTCTATATATCTGTTATTGGGTGCATATATATTTACAATTGTTATATCATATTGTAATATAAATATATTAATACAATTGTTATGTAATGACCTTCTTTCTTTTTTATGTTATTTGAATTAAGGTCTATTTTTTTAATGTAAGTATAGCTACTCCTTCATGCTTTGGCTTTCTATTTGCATGGAATATTTTTTCCATCTCTTCATTTTCAGTCTATGTGTGTCTGAAGTGAAGTGAGTTTCTTGTAGGCAGCCTATAGTTGGGTCTTGGTTTTTGTAATCTATTCAGCTAGTCCTTACCTTTTAATTGGGGAATTTAAACCATTTACATTCAAGGTTATTGACAGATGAGGACTTATTCCTGTCATTTTCTTAATTTTTTTTATTTTTTTAATATCTTTTCTTCTTATTATTTATCTTTGCACTTTGATGGTTTTCTGTAGTAATAACATTTGATTCCATCATCTTTCTCATTTGTGTAACAGCTCTACCAGTGAGTTTTATGCTTTCATGTGCTATTATGGTAGCTATCATCCTTTTGCTTCCAGGTATAGGACTCCCTTAAGCAAGTTCTCATCAGGCCAGTCTGGTGGTGATGAATTCCCTCAGTTTTTACTTGGCTGAGAAAGACTTTATTTCTCCTTCATTGTTAAAGAATAGTTTTGCTGGGCATGGCTGGCAGTGTTTTTTTTTGGGGGGGTCTCCCCCAATGCTTTGACTATATTAATGTCATCTGATATATACTCATGAGTACTGGCCACCTCTGGTCAGCCACCTTGATTACATCTTGCCCAGAGTTATTTCCAAATACTCTATTCATGCCCTTACTTGTGAATTTTCTTTGGAGAATATATTCTATTTAGTTAGCTGAAACAGAATTTAACTGTCTAACAACCTTTAAATCTATGACTGGCTTGTCTTTCCTCAGGCTGGAAAGAAACCTGCCAATCCAGCCTTCTGGTGGATCAATGGGAATGGAGAAGAAGTGAAGTGGAGTTTTGAGGAACTGGGATCTTTGTCCAGGAAATTTGCCAATATACTTACAGATGCCTGTGCTCTGCAAAGGGGAGATCGAGTAATTGTGATTCTGCCCAGCATCCCAGAGTGGTGGCTTGCAAACGTGGCCTGCCTTCGAACAGGTTAGTAATACGTGCAATGTAATCATGTTTAAACTAAGCTGGATGAGAGATTTTCCAAAACATCTAAGTAATCATGAAACATTTATTTGGGTAAATTATTTGAAGAAGAACTGTATGTAATATAATACTAATATTATTCTCAGGAATCTTAGAAACATGTTGACCTAAACTAGAAGTTGGGTTTTTCATAATGAAATAGATTTATTAAATGATTGTTAATCAACATTAAAATACCCTCTTTCTTACTCTCCCTCTCCTCCTATGAGATCCATGGTTATCTGAAACTCAATGCATCTGAAACAGTTCTTGTTTCATATCTTTGTTCTGTTCATGGTTAATTACCATCCATCTGGTGTCCTAAATAGCCACCTGCAAATCCTTCCTAATAAGTTCTTACATCTTATAAATATGACCTCCTAAATGCCTCTGAAGTTCCTCCTCTTCTCCAAATTCTTTGCCATTGCCTTACTTCACATCTTTATTATCTCCTGAATGGATTTCCCTAAAAGTCTCCCTAATTCTGGTTTTGGGTGTACCCACACCCCATCCAAATCCAATTAATCTTCCCTAGCCAGTGTGTTTTCTAGCAAATTTATCCTGTCACTTGCTGTTTGATCATTGCCTCCCCATTGCCTACTAGATAATACTTGAACTTTTTTAGGTGTATCATGGAAGACTGTAGCCATTTTCCATTTATGGTTTTAGTTTCTCCACCTTTACACTCCATGCTCCAGCCATGCCAAATGGTTTCCTAGAAGATTTGTGATCATTCCCATCTCCTGGGTTTTCTGCACACTTTTCCTATGCTTGGAAAGCCTTTCCATCATACCTAACCACCTAAATAACTCTTACAAGACTTTCAAGTCTCAGCTCTAATGTTACCTTCTAAGACAACCCCACCCTGATATCCCAACCTGAGTACTTTGTTCTTTGAGCTCTCCAAAGCAACACGTATGTATTTCCAATTTAATAGGTACTATATTGTGTGAGTATACAATTTGCATATAAATCTGTTATTACCATAAGATTATATAAGCTCCTAAAAGGCCATGACTATGATATATTCATCTCTGCACCCCCAATGATTATGTATAGAAAATGTTCAGTAAAATATTTGTTAATTAATAGTCCTATTGTCATAATAAATCATTATATTAACTAATCATTCTTAATTTATTATGATCATTACTTCCATTTGAGGAGAGTTAATATATTCTATTGCATATATACATATGAATTACACATGGGAGTATCAGAGCCAACTTTTAAGCAGTTTTTTAACAAAATGATTGCTTTCATGAATGCTGCTTAAGCTCACTCTCTTAGGGACTGTTTGATTGTCAGGACAAGATATCCATTCATATTAGTTCAATAAGAAAGGAGAGTTATTATCATTGTCTATTTACAGTGACTTTGCATATCTCTGTTCTGATGTATTTTATGTTCAGTTTGTAGTTTAGCTCTTGGAAGGCAAGAGCCATTTCCTTTATTTCCAAGTTCTCAGAGAAATCTGTCCCATTGTCCCCCGTGCCAACAACAAACCCTCATATTACACTTTAATTTTTAAACTGTTTTCTATGTTTCATTTTCTCAAACCTACAAATTATTTCCTGCCCTAGGGCCTTTGCATATGCTTTCCATTCAACTAGAGGGTCAAAACCCTCTCAACGTTATGGTCTTCAAATAAAAAATAATTATCCAGCATTTAACACCCTTTCATGTTAGCTCAAAAGGCTCATAGACTTTGAGATCCCTTGAAAGGCAAAAGCAGATTAAGTAAGACAAATAGATAGATATCTTCCCTGTTATACTGACTAACTCATTCTGAGAAATACAGAAAGTACACGCACTAACTACATTACCCTAACTGTTAAATAATATGATGAAGAATATCTTTCTTTTAAACACTGCTTCTTTTCTGCTCCTTTAGGTACAGTTTTAATTCCAGGAACCACTCAGCTGACTGAGAAAGATATCCTCTACAGACTACAATCTTCAAAAGCAAACTGCATTATTACCAATGATGTTTTAGCCCCAGCAGTAGATGCTATTGCACCTAAATGTGAAAATCTACACTCCAAGCTGATTGTGTCTCAGAAGTCCAGGGAGGGGTGGGGGAACCTCAAGGAAATGATGAAGTGAGTAGCCATAATTGTTGTAGAACAGCTTCCCAAAAAGAAAGGCAACAATAAAAAGATATTCAACTCAGTGGTGATCAGAAAATACAAATTAAAACAATAGGCAAAGGGAATAATTAGTGATTACTGTTACACTAATAGTGCTAGGCTCTGAGGTAGGAAGGAGCTTGGGGTGTTTTCATAGATTGGAATACCCTAACACGGAGATTGGTGTATACTGTGTTTATTAAGGAGTTCTCTTGGCATCAGTACCTGTGAAGGAAGGGAAAGGATGTGGGATTGGGCAGAAGGTGAAATTTATCTGCAATGTATTCCCTACAAAGCTCTCAGTCAACCCACTGGCACCTTCAAAGTTTGGACAGTTCCTCAAAGCTTTTCTCAGCTAAAGCAAGAGGTCCTGGCCTTTATACACCCACATTGATCAATAATTGGATGTGGGCTATCCCTAGGAGGTGTGGGAGGATGTTTAACAAGGCAGCTCTCTTCAGCCAAGGCAATCTCTAAAGAGGGCTCCCAGCACCTGTGGGGAGGAAGTCCATTCCCTCAGCAGGATCTTAGAAATGCATCACAGCATCCACCAGAGAGCTATTATCATCTCCCAAGGAAATTGACCACATTCAGTCCTTTTGTTTGGCTATGCCATCCTTTGTTGACAGCAATACTTCTATCAGGTTAAAATAAGAACACCTAGTGTCAATGGGTGCAATTATAAAACTGAATTACACTGACGTTCAAGCCCTACATGAGGTGCTTCCAGGGGGTACCTGTAACTCTTGCCAGGTACTGGTTACACCTCAGCATTAGGCCGGCAGTAAAAGTCTTCTATCTTTACTCAAGGATTTGGGAGCATGCTTGTAACTATGGACTCATTCCTACCACCTTTAAGATAGCTAAAACACTGAGTTCTTACCAAAGGCCAAGTACTGTTCTAATAAAAATAATTTTATAATTGCAGTAATAGCTAACATTTATATGGGATTGGTTATGTGCCACAAACTGTTCCAAGCACTTCAGATATATTAATTCATTAAAATCTCACAACGACCTAGGAACCTAGGAAGTAGGTACTATAATTACACAGACAAATAAAGTCAAATGCTAATATCTGGCAGAGTGAGGTTTCAAACCCAGGCAATATGGCTTCTGAGCCCACACTATTAATTGCCATATTTACTGCCTCTAGTAGTAATAGATCAGTATGACAACCCTGCCTTAGGTTTTGAGGGCAACCATAACTGTGATGGAAGTGATAGGAACACAGATATAGATGCTAACTATTTTTAACTAAGGTAATTATGGAATCATAGACTGAACACCTGGTCTAACTGTGTTAGCTTTGAAAACAGCTTTTCTATATTTCTTATGGCCTTGATGTTTCTGTTCATTCTCAGCCCAATATTCCCAGATAAATCTGTGTGCTTCTTAGACACTTGATATGCATGTGTGCAGAGTTTACTTCCTCTCAGCTGCCCTAATGTATGTGTGACATAAAGCCCAATTATGGCCTGGCACAGTGGCTCACGCCTGTAATCCTAGTACTCTGGGAGGCCACAGCAGGAGGATTGCTTGAGCTCAGGAGTTTGAGACCGGCCTGAGCAAGAGTGAGATCCTGTCTCTACTAAAAATAGTAAAAATAATCCAGGTGTGGTGGTGCACACCTGTAGTCCCAGCTACTCAGGAGGCTAAGGCAAGAGGATTGCTTGAGCCCAGGAATTTGAGGTTGCTGTGAGCTAGGCTGACGCCATGGCACTCTAGCCCAGGGGACAGAGTGAGACTCTGTCTCAAAAAAAAAAAAAATATTAAGGGGGGTTACAAATGTTTTTGGATTCATGGATTGCTTTTGTAATGCTTCAGTCATGACTATAAATGTGCCCATCACCCAAATAATGTTCATTGTATCTGTTAAATAGGTTTTGCTCCCCTCCTCCTCGCCACTCCCCCCTGCTTGATTTCCATTGAGTTTTACTTCCTTCTGTGTACATGTGTGCTCGTTGGTTAGTTCCAATTTCATAGCGAGTACATGTGGTGTTTATTTTTCCATTCTTGAGATACTTCACTTAAAATAATGGTCTCCAGTTCCACCCAAATTGTTGCAAAAGGCATTAATTCATCCTTTTTTATGGCTGAGTAGAACTCCATGGTATAAACGTACCACATTTTATTAATCCACTCATGAATTGACAGCACTTGGGTTGATTCTACATCTTTGCCATTGTGAACTGTGCTGCAATAAACATTCAGGTGCAAGTGTCTTTTTGATAAAAAGACTTCTTTTCCTTTGGGTAGATACCCAGTAAGTGGGATTGCTGGATCAAATGGTTGGACCTAAAAAGTTTTCTTTCTAACTAGAATCCTTCCTTCATTGGATGGATGCTTAGATCCTCTCCACTCTTCCTATTTACTATATCCAGAACTACATAGATTCTCTTGTGGGAACAGAAAAACCATCCTTTCAGGAGTTGGCAAACACTTTCTATAAAAGGGACAGATAGCAAATATTTAAGCTTTGCAGGCCATACAATCTCTGTCACAACTACTCAATTCTGCCATGTAGTATGAAAGCAACCATAGATTGATTATACATCAAAATGGGCAGTAAAATTTTATTGACAAAAACAAGAGATAGGCCAGATTTGGCCAGTGGGCTGTAGTTTGCTGACCCCTGCCATTACCCATGACTTGCACTAACAAGTATTGTATTAATAAACTAATTTTTAAAAATCACATTTTAAAGCATCCACAATGGAGGGAAAGGGGAAATTCTTCATGTACACAGGATTACAATATCACAGACTCCTTACTCTCTTGGAAGTATGATAAAATCCTCGAGTTTTTTAAATGCTTCAAATCCTTCTTTATCATACAGTAAAAAAGCTATGAAATCAGCTATTGTAAATAGACCTTTATACAGAGAAAAATGATTAAATAAATAAATAGGCCTTGGATGGAAACATTTAGTTTGATTCTAGAAAGCACCTAAAAAGATGGAAAGAGAAAGAGCTTTTACCTTGTAATTCAATCTAAATCACTAGGGCATGATTCATGAGACGAAGAGGTCCAAGTAGATGGTTTCTTGAATTTTTTCAGTGATAATAGTCTATGATGCTGCATTTAATGTGCAAAGTCACTGTAGTTTTTCCTTCACAGACATGCCAGTGACAACCACACCTGTGTGAAGACGAAACATGATGAGATCATGGCCATTTTCTTTACCAGTGGAACAAGTGGATCTCCTAAAATGACCGGACACACCCACAGCAGTTTCGGCTTAGGATTATCTATAAATGGAAGGTACTTCCACAGAACTGCAGTTCGAAGTGTCAAAACAGCAAAGACAATGGTTTATGTACTGGTCTTGTAAATTTGTTTTCCTATATGTTGGGCTATTCTTTGTTTTCCCAGGTTCTGGCTAGATTTGACACCCTCAGATGTGATGTGGAATACCTCAGACACAGGCTGGGCAAAGTCTGCGTGGAGTAGTGTTTTTTCTCCATGGATCCAGGGAGCATGTGTATTTGCACACTATTTGCCCCATTTTGAGCCAACTTCCATCTTGCAAGTAAGGCAGAGTGCAAGAGGTCAACATTTGGAAATGCATTAGCAGTACTGCTGACAGAACTGATGAATAAAGTATCTTGCAGAGATCAGAGTAGACAACGTGATTTAAGATGTCACATCCAGAAAGTCAATAACCCTAAAAAGATAAACAGTCAGCTCCCTTTGTACCTGCAGGTTCCACATCCTTGGATTCAACCAACTATAAATCAAAAATGCTTGGGGAAAAAATAATCATAGAACAATAAAAATAATACAAATTTAAAAATACAATATAACAACTATTTACATAACATTTACATTGTATTCGATATTATAAGTAATATAGAGATGATTTAAAGTATACAGAAGGATATGCATAGGTCACATGCAAATACTACACCCAAGAGTTTACCTTTTCTAAATTGCAGACACTCTCCAAGTTTCCCATCACAGTCTTCTGTTCAGCACCAACTGCATACCGAATGCTTGTACAGAATGATATGACCGGGTAAGAAATGATGGTAAATAGGCATTTAGTGAGGAAAGGGGAGAAGAGGAAGCTATAAAACAACTTTCTGCCTAAAACCATAGCTGTGGACTAGTAGCTACAGGCTTTAGCAATCTCTTCCTTGTCCTCCTCCACCTTCTTGCTTACATTCTGTAAATGATAATTATTGTGTCCAGGGCAGGATCCCCAAAGCAAGGAGAGGAAAGGGAGGGTTTAGTCACATCTATAGCTCTGAGCCCAGTGGTTATGGGTAAGATATTTGATATTTTGATGATGGTGGTTACCTGAACTGAGAAAGTAGAGAAGTTGCTCCTAGTTGGAACCTTATCCCAGCAAATAAAAAAGAGGATACATGTCTTTTAATCTACTGCTGATTCCATTTGAAAGAGTGAATTGTTAATCTGAAAAGAAAAAAACAATCTTTTTTTTTATACTTACAACACTTAATAGTCCTGGTCTCCAGATGTGAGAAATTTTTTTCCTCCCACCAACCAATTCTCCAACATCAGCTGGGTGTCCTGCAATTTGATTCAATTCTGACACTATCTACTTGCAGTTAGCATCATGTGCCACAGGTTAAGGGCTCAGTCCCACAAGAGTGCTCCCTATTTTAAATGCCAATCACAAGTCCAGGCTGTCACCTGTGCTTCTGACCAATTGGCTGTAAATCAGAGGTTCCCATGACCCTTCCTCAGGTTCAATAATTTGCTATGATGGCTCAAAGGACTCAGGGAAATACTTACATTTACTGGTTTATTGTAAAGGATATGATAAATGTTACAGATGAACAGCCAGAAGAAGAGTTACATAGGGCAAGGTCCACAAGGGCCCCAAGTGTAGAAGCTGCTATTGCAGTTGGGGTTGGGGTACACTACCTTCCCAGTATGTGGAGCTCTCTAAACCCTGTATTTCAGGGATTTTTTTGGAGGCTTCATCACATAGGCATGATTGATTATTAAGTCAATTTCCAGCCCCTCTCCCCTCCTTGAAGGATGAGGGGTGGGACTGAATCATGGCTTGGTCTTTCTGGTGACCAGCTCCCATCCAGGAGCTCCATTGAGAATTGCCTCATTAGAAGAAAAGATACTGCCACGACCCAGAAAAGGTGGAACAAGTGGATCCCCAGAAGAGGATTTAGGAGAGAGATTTAGGAGAGATCTATGTTAGGAACCCAGTCAAAGACCAAATATTAGAACAAAAGATGCTCCTAGCACCCCTATCACTTAAGAAATTATAAAAGTTTTAGAGGCTCTATGTCTGGAATCCAGGATGAAGACCCAATACAGGTTGAGTATCCCTTATTCAAAATGCTTGGGACCAGATATGTTTCAGATTTCGTATTCTTTTGGATTTTGGAATATATGCATTACACTGGTTGAGCATCCCTGGTCTGAATATCTGAAATCCGAAATGTGCCAATGAGCATTTCCTTTGAGTGTCATGTCAGTGCTGAAAAAGTTTCAGGTTTTGGAGCGTTTTGGATTTTGGATTTTCAGATTAGGGATACTCGGCCTATGCATATTTCTTGTATATATTTCTATGTTATAGTACAATATCACAGGTGAATATTTTTAAATTGATGTGAATTATTTCCTATTAATTTTTGAATAGGAAATAATTCACATGCCTTAAAACCCAATGGGTATATAAAAATGTATAGTGAAAAGTCTTGCTCTATACCTGTCCCTAGTCATCTAGTTCTTCTCTTCCATGGAAGCACTCTGTGTTTCCAGTTCTTTGTCTATTCTCCCTGAAAATACACAAGCCAATATGCATGTGGTCTCCCCTTTCCATTATAAACATAAATGGTAGCATAATATGCACATAGTTCTGCACCTTGTCTTTTTACCCTAACAATATACATCCTGGCACTGTGTTGTCCAATATGGTAGCCACTAGCCACAAGTAGTTATTTAAATACAAATTTTAATTAAATAAAATTAAAAATTCAGTCTCTCAGTTGTACTAGCCATTAGCCATGTTTCAAGTGCTCGATGTTCACACAGGGCTAGCATATACTATAGTAGATAGTGCAGATTATAGAACACTTCCATCATGACAGAAAGTTCTGTTGGACAACACTGTCCAAGAGTTTACCCATTCTTTATTTACAGCTATATAGTATTTCATTGTATAAATATCCCATAGTCAGTTTAACCAAACAATTGGTAAACTTTTCATTGTTGATTTAAAATGTTATTATGGGTCATCTTCCCTAAGGATAGAATGGCTTTTCTGTGCAACAAATGACAACCCCCTCCTCCCCAAAAAAAAGGAGAAAAGAAAAATAAAAATTGATATTTTAATTATCATTTGATAATGTTAGAATGGCTTATTTTGTTTTGGGGAGAGGAATCAGGAAGAAACTACATTTTATATTGAAGTTCATTAGAAATCATCCTAATTTCTACTTCTCTCCATTTCCCCCCTAAATCTAACTCATCATCTGTTTTCTGAAAAGGTGTAAGTTCAAAAGCTTAAAGCACTGTGTGAGTGCTGGGGAACCAATCAACCCTGAAGTGACTGAACAATGGAGAAACAAGACAGGCCTGGATATCTATGAAGGATATGGACAAACCGAAACGGTATCTAACCTAACTGAAAAGACAGGGGTGAACTCAATTTAGTCAGATGAATAAAAACCCAAGTGTCTATTATAAACTTATGATTGTTTGAAAGATAGGGAAGGAGTGGAGTGGTTATTAAACAGTTTAAAAAACAAAGCTTGAGGGAAACTAGTTGCAAAAAAGCTCAATAAAAGATAGTTGTTTAATAGCCATCCATTGAGAAAAACTGCTAATAAGTAACCAATCAGGGTGAAAGTATTACATTGTCTTTGCAAATAAAAAAATACTTGGATCTACTGAAAGAGAGATTTCCTATGTGATAGGGAATTTTCTTAGGGCTGTCTCACAATGGAAAATGCTGAGCTCTTTGTTACTTAAGATATTTAAGAGTCTGTTAGACAACTCCTTGGCAAGCATACTCTAAGGTTTTTTTAAAAAGAGCTCATAAGAATAAATAGAAATAGGAAATAGGAAATAAATAAGAACAAAAGTGGTTATTTTGTAGAAAAGGGTGGGGTAAGATGGAGAAGATGAGGGAAAGATTGACATAAACTTTTTACAGTGTGTCTTTTTAAGTATCATACTAGCATGAGTACAAATTTAATATACTCATGTTTTGGCTGGGCACGGTGGCTCACGCCTATAATCCTAGCACTTTGGGAGGCTGAAGCAGAAGGATTGCTTGAGGCTAGGAGTTTGTGAACAGCCTGGGCAACCTAGCAAGACTCTGTCTCTACAAAAATACAAAACTTAGCTGAGCGTGTGAGCATGTGCCTGTAGTCCCAGCTACCCAAGAGGCTGCGGCAGGAGGATTGCTTGAGCCCAGGAATTTGAAGTTCCAGTTAGCTATGATGTCACCACTGTACTCTAGCCCAGGCAACAGAGTGAGACCCTTTCTAATAAATAAATAAGTAAATAAACAAATAAATATATATACACACTCATGTTTTAATCAATAAGGATATTTTAGTCATTATATATATTTTAGTCATTATAATTTTATTATGTTATAACGTTATTACATGTGTATTTGTATACTGTTTATCGCTATACTCCATGAGAGCAGAAACTGTTTATTTAGCCTGAGTCATAGTAAATTCTCAGTAAGTATTTGTTGAATGAATGCATGGTGGATGAATAAATCAATATTACTTATACTGTTACTTATAATGTTACCTTACTTATACTGTTACTTATAATGTTATCTTACTTCTTATTCTTCTTACCTAGGTGCTAATCTGTGGAAATTTTAAGGGAATGAAAATTAAGCCTGGCTCAATGGGAAAGCCTTCTCCTGCTTTTGATGTTAAGGTTTGCACATCCCCTTCCAGGAGAATGTTTAACAACCCAGTCTGTTTGTGAACTATCCCTTACCCCCGTATACATTCTCCTTGTTTTGGTAACGATGCTATGTTACTTCCATGATACCTTAATCTCCATGAAAAGATTAAAAGGGGTTAGAAATGTTAACTTATTGGTCTCCATTATTTTGTAAATACCTATGTTGTACCATGTAGTTCTTTAATAAATATTAACCCATTTAATTCTCAGAAGGAACCCATGAGAGACATACTAATATTAAAATCATTTTACAAATAAGGCACAAAGAGGCTAAGGAAGTCATGAGAGGTCACATAGCTAGCTAGTAGTAGCTGCTAGAGTTGGGATTCGATCTAAGCAGTCTGGCTCCAACATCCATACACTTAACAACAACACAACACTGCCTCTTCAGGTGAGGGAGGTTAAGACCTCTTGAGGAGGTCAACTAGGCCACAAAAGCCTACAATTATAGTGCCTGTGGCACTCTCCCCTCTTCGCCCCCAGGACTGCCTGGCCATTTCTAGGCTTTCAATAACCACTGCCATTTCTGCCATCTGATGCCCAGTGGGCATTCTGTTTCCCCATCGGCATACTTTGTCCCAGGGTTAAAGTTGTTCTCAGCTCAACCAAGCTTCAAAGCTAGGTATAGCCAAAGGAACTTACACTAATAAAGATGGTCCTCAACTTTTAATGGAGTTAC
The DNA here is from genome assembly GCA_963574885.1 of Lepilemur ruficaudatus. Taxonomy (NCBI): domain Eukaryota; kingdom Metazoa; phylum Chordata; class Mammalia; order Primates; family Lepilemuridae; genus Lepilemur; species Lepilemur ruficaudatus. The sequence continues at coordinate 20,638 of CAUYRT010033300.1, read as the reverse complement.
ATCCCAATAAACCCATTGTGAGTTGAATATATCCTAAGTTGGAAATGCATGGCTGACTAGGAGCTGTGGTCACTTCCACTGCCCAGCATTGCAAGAGGAGGACGATTTCTAATGAGTAGTTATTGTTTGCACACTATCCTAAAGTTGGAAAATCATGTCAAATGGTCTTAAGTTGGAGGCCATCTGTATGTTAAGAGAAAGCAATAGCAGTAAAAAATGCATTAACAGAGTAGAGAGCTCTTAGATCGATGTTTCACCAGCTTATCTGATCATAAAAATCATATGGGTATTTGTTAAAAATACTAATTCTCAGGCCCCTTCCCTGGAGAATCTGAATCAATAGATTTGGTATGAAACCCCCAAATCTGTGTTTTTAACAAGCACCCCAGGTAATTCTTCTGATCAGGTAAGTTTGAGAGAGTTTAGATGAGCTTAATTGCTGTTGTAACTGTTTATAGAATAAACCAGATGTCAGGTCCTTTCCCTCACTTTGATCTTGTGATGGGAACCTTGTCCAAAGATAGGATTGCCTAGTGGTTCAAGTGTATCTCTGCTATTCACTAGGTGAGTGTCTTTGGGTAAGCTGTTACAGTTCTCTAACCTTCAGTTTCCTAATTTTTAAAATGGGAAGTAGGGTGACCAACCTGTCTCAGCTTGCCTGGCAGTTATAGCACTAAAAGTAATACATCACAAGAAACACCCCACCCCCACCCCCTGCCACCTCAGTCCTGGATGGCTGGTAACCCTAATAATAACAGAACTGATTTCATAGCTGTCTTGAGAGGATTAAATGAGATAGTATCTTTAAAGAGCATATCAGAGTGCTTGGCACATGATAAAGGTCCAAAAGATAAATGCTGCTATTATTATTCACCTCTCCCTCCCATTTCTTTCCTTTGAAAAGCTTTTCTTAAAAAAGAAATGGTAGGAGAAGCCTAGATATATTCTTAACAATAGTTTATTGGTTAATAGGCTGCCTTAGGTTGGGGAAAGAAATATTGATAATTAGGTATGATCATGTCTGCATTACAGGTAAGCTGACGTTTTGCATAGCTATGTTCTTTTTCTTCCCCCCTTAATAATATTTCCTAACATGCAAGGCTATCAGAGTCTCACAGACATAACTGTATTCACAGTGATCCCAATGGCAACGTACCCCTGCTGGGCCCTCACTAATTATAGCCCAGTGGTTTTCTGGAGCAGTTATTTTTTTTATGTAAAACTAATATAGCTGAGAGGAAAACTCCGCTTGCATGCCCAATCATCATTGCTACCTTCATTTTTAACTCTTCCCCAAGGGCTGTTATTACCGGGCTTCTTATTACTTAGCTAAGAGCATCTGCAATAACATTCTGGCATCTGAGGATGTGCTCCAACCAGCTGAATATCAGATTCCAACGACTTCAAAGCCCAATGCTTATAATTTTCATGTTTAAACATTTAAAAACCCCTTGAACAATGAGGAACATGAGTCTCCCCGGAGATAGAAGATTTTATCTATTTTCCCATCTACTAAATAGTCTGTGATAAGTAATTGGAACTCTTAACACATTTCCTTTCCATGAATAATTCCTTTATACCTAGAGCCAAATATTTCTTTAGATGACTGGTAGGAATTTATATTTTTTTATTTGCAAGAGCTTAAAAGGAAGTTTTTACATTGAGAATCCTTTGCCATTCACATTTCTCATTCAGCACATAAGCCCCTTTTCTTCTGAAAAATGCCAGGTGAGTATTATACTTATTCTCCATGTAAGCTACACCTCAGATTTGAAGGTATTAATACCTGGTGGCATATAAAAACAGAGTAGAGTTTGATATTCAGAAATAGCTGAAAGTCATTTAGAACAAAATCTGGTTTGTAAAATAAGCAATCAACTAGAGTAGTGCTAATCTAGATTTTTAAAAATTGGATTAAACTCCCTAGAGACATTGCATAGAGGAGTGTAATGATTAAAAGCATATGATATGGAGTGTGACTGCTGAGATTTGAATTCCAGCTCAATCATGTACTATGTTACTTACACTCTCTGCACTTCAGTTTCCTCCTATGTAAAATGGGTATAATAGTTCTAACCATATAGGATCATTGTAAGGAGTAAAGTACATGTAAAGGTCTGGGCATGGTGGCTCACATCTGTAATGTGAGACCAAGGTGGAAGGATTGCTTGAGACCAGGGGTTTAAGACCAGCTTGTGCGACATAGTGAGACCTTGTCTCTAAAACAAATTTTTTTAAATTAGCTGGGCATGGTGGTGCATACTTGTAGTCGCAGATGCTTGCGAGGCTGAGGCAGGAGGATCGCTTGAGCCCAGGAGTTTGAGATTACAGTGAGCTATGATGACACCACTGCACCCTCGCCTGGATGACGGAGTGAGACCCTGTCTCAAAAAACAAGCAAACAAACAAACAAAGTACACGTAAAGTACTTACAGCTTTAGCATCTATTACTTTGCATGTAGTAAATGCTTAGTAAATGCTAGCTACTATCAGGTACTTCAGGGAGCCCTGAGGATTGGAGAGAATAAGACAGCAAGGCTTTGGCTTACCCACCACTGTCTCAACCAGAGAACATTCCTCCTTTCCTGTTCACTTATATTGGGCTTCTGAAGTAAGGTTTTGTATATTCCACAGATAAACAAAGTTTAAAAACCAGTAATGAAGATATTTATTTACCGAGAGGAAAAGACATTCAAGACATTGCTAAATGATAAAAGCAGGTTGTAAAACTGTATACTATAAAGCAATCCTATTTTTTCCATGTCAATATTGTCTCAAAGGATATTACCAAAATGTGATTATTGCAGGATGGTAAAGTTTAAGAAAATTTTTATTCTTCTTTCACATTTTGGCAACCTGTATTTGGTAATATTTATGCAATATGAATTTATTTTATTTTATTTTATTTTTTTTGAGACAGAGTCTCGCTCTCTTGCCCGGGCTCGAGTGAGTGCCGTGGCGTCAGCCTAGCTCACAGCAACCTCAAACTCCTGGGCTCAAGCAATCCTTCTGCCTCAGCCTCCCAAGTAGCTGGGACTACAGGCATGCGCCACCATGCCCGGCTCATTTTTTCTATATATTTTTAGTTGTCCAATTAATTTCTTTCTGTTTTTAGTAGAGACAGGGTCTCACTCTTGCTCAGGCTGGTTTCGAACTCCTGACCTTGAGTGATCCACCCGCCTCGGCCTCCCAGAGAGCTAGGATTACAGCGTGAGCCACCATGCCCGGCCTATGCAATATGAATTTAAATAAATATATATTAGGAATTTAAAGTCTACTTAAAATGTTTTTTAAGTCTGCATGCTTAAATGGCAAAAAACAAAACAAAACATGCAAAGTTAAGGTATAAGAAGTGACATTAAATAAAAATTCCCTTAAATAAATTATTCTGTTTTATCCTAGATTTTAGATGCACATGGCAATATTCTACCTCCTGGAGAAGAAGGAGATATTGGCATTCGAGTTCTACCTAACCGACCATTTGGCCTTTTTACTCACTATGTAGTAAGAAACTTATCATTAATAAATAATCTCTTTTCTATTTATTTCTCAAAAATGCTTCGTAACTGAAAGAGAGTGACATTCATATGTGGGAAGAAAAAGATTTTTCACACAAAGATTAGGATATAAAGATGTAAAAAGAGAGAGGGAGAAAGAGAAAGAAAATGGCATGGCAAGAATGAAGGTGGAAATGTGTTGGCAGCTGAGGAAAGCTGTTCCGGCTTTTAAAAGATAAAAATAGTTCTTTTTTCTTTGTTGCAGACTGATAACAGAAGCACCCACTGAAGCTGTTCTTTATTTTTTCTTGTTTTTCTGTGAGGCCAGGTTATCTGAGTCCTTGAAATGTGTTTCTGACAGGAACTGAGGCAGAGAGCTGGAGAGGGGAGTTTGCACCCCTACAGTCCACTTAGGGCTCTTTGAAGCTGAGAAAATGAGTTAGGCCGCAGGTGTTTTAATAAACAAGAGAGAATGAGTTAAGCCACAGGTGTTTTAATTAAACAAAACAAAGGAGTAGTTGTGCTGTTTCTTCTTTAAAGGGGCGAGTATGTGTTGTGAATTTATTTTCCTCTGTTAGATAGGGTATTAGTAAGGTCACCTTGCAGTAACTATCCCTATTTGCTACAAAACACACCTAGGATAGGTACTTGGCCCTTTCCTGAAGAACTCATTGTCCTGAATAGTAACCCCACAGACAGGTAATCGAAGAAACACCCAAAAGCTTCCTAAAGATCATGCTGGTTGCCTGAGGCTACATCACTGTTTCAGGCCCAGGAAGGTAAGAGGAAGAGACCTGTAAAAAGGAGGCAACCTCTTAACATCTGTTGATCGTCTCAATTACCAAACAAGACCCACTTATTTTTCTGAAATCTGATCAGTGCTCTCCCTTCTTGGGAGGAGGGAGAGGGACAGAGAATGGGGCAGTAGGATAAGAAAATTTCTTTCACTAGAGGCTTTCTGAGCACCTTACTGTTTGCAAGCAGCTTTTCATCTCTAATCACAGTATACAAATTAGAGCAAAGTTTTCATCAATATAATAAAATGTTCAGATTCTTCTTGCCAGTGAACAATATTTCATTCATTTTTCTTATACCAGAGTTATAGAACCATTTCTGTTTTTATGTAAAACAAAACACGAACTGTCTGCTTTTTGAATTATTAGATGTTGGTGCTTTCTTATAACTTGGAGTATTCACGTCTCTTTTCCTACCAGCATTAGATATTAATCAATTGGCAAAAGATTTAATTTAGCCTAATGCTCTGAGCTCCTACAATATTTATTTTGTGATCCATCTAAGAAAATTCTCAGGATGGAAGCATGCCTAGTCTTTGTAGTTTACCTTTATCCTGTTGGGCTAGCTCCATGCTGGGATTTCATCCCTATTTCACACTCTGGCTCTTCTTCATTCTAAGGCTTCTGAAAAGAGCCAAAATTTTCCTTTTCCTTGAACATTTAAAAATCTGATTGATCATAATAGTCAGATTCATAATAATATTAACAAAATACTACTTGATTGCAGGATGATCCTTCAAAAACAGCTTCAACTCTACGAGGCAATTTCTATATCACTGGGGACAGAGGGTATATGGATGAAGATGGATATTTCTGGTTTGTTGGAAGATCAGATGATATCATATTATCTTCTGGGTAATTTTCTTTTGCATGTCTATGTTAACTGATCATCAGCGTTCTGGAACGAACTGCTCATCTTTATAAATTACTGCCATATACCTTCCCAGTTACCGAATTGGACCATTTGAAGTGGAAAGTGCCTTGATTGAGCACCCTTCAGTTGCAGAGTCAGCTGTTGTCAGCAGTCCAGACCCCATCAGAGGAGAGGTAAAAGAACTGATTCATCTCAACTTTATAATTTGTTGGCAATCTAATGCATGCTTTTAAACAGTAATTCACTGAAACAGAATTCCCCAATTGATTCATTCACTAAATATGCAAGTCAGAGAGAAATTCATTTACTAAATGCAAGTCAGACAGAAATATGCTAGTCAGAAAATACTGTTACTGAATAAGACTGAAAAATATATATTAGAAAGAATGTGAATCCTTTCCATGGAGGAATGGGGCAAAGTGTGAATGCCAATAACCCAGGCACACATCAGATGGGATGCCAGAAGTCAGCTGGATAGAATCAAGTTGTTACCCAGAAAGTCTGGAAACCAACAAGGTCCCTGGTGTAGTTGAGCAAGATGGGCTGGCATCAGATATAGGGGTGGCATCGAGGTCAGAAGCAGGAACCTGACACAACCATGAGCAGGCTGGGTAGATAGATAAATAGAGATTTCAGGAAATAAGCTATGAATAAGACAGGAATCCTAAAAGCCCACTCCTACTGGGGCTGACCACCTACTTGTTTGGGCTTAAAGGTATGCCATTTTTCAGGGAGAGATAATCAGAAACAGGTCAGAAAATAGATTTCAACATATAGTTAGATGAGAAGGTTCAAGAGTAGATCACAAACAAAGCAAGGGTCCCAGAAGCACTCTTGTATTAGTTACAGATCAGGAGGTGTGTAGGAGTCAATTGGCCAGCTTAATAGCACAGATCTGGGATCAAATTCTGTTAAACACTCTGGTCCACCCCACCAGGCACTTAGATTCCCAGTTAGAGGAAGCAAACAAGCCATACTAAAATATAAAAATACACAACTCATCTTCTTGGTGTTTCAAATATTTATTTCAGGTAGTAAAGGCTTTTATTGTTCTGAACCCTGATTACGACTCACATGATCAAGAACAACTTAAAAAGGAGATTCAGGAGCATGTAAAAAAAACTACAGCACCTTACAAATATCCCAGAAAGGTAGGCATCCTAATTATGATGAATATTTGCTCAAAATTCTAGAAAATTTCAGCTGTTTATTTTTTCCTTTTTAATGAATATTCTCCTCAAACATGCTACACCAAATGTTCCAAACTGAACTGACATACAGATAAGAATAAGAATCTTTAAAATTAAAATGAAACCGCTAACCTAATTTGTTTGGTCATTTGCCTTGCTGGACTTGTAGTAAATGCAAAATATCAAGAAAAATCTCCTCGACAATTTCCCCCCATCCCTTTTTTGGTTGTTACTCAAAACCCACTCCCAATGGGTACCCTAATTCTTTCACCAATAATTCAAATAACGCTATATAATTGGCTTTTATCTAAAGATGAAAACTTCTGGGCTAACTTTCTTCTCTTTGATATCAACAGGTAGAATTTATTCCAGAGCTGCCAAAGACTGTCAGTGGGAAGATAAAAAGAAATGAACTAAAGAAGAAAGAATGGAAAATAGTTTAGATTCATTCCATTAATTATTATGGTATTTATAAAACAAATATGGTATCTATAAATCTGTAGAAATTGCAAGATAAAAAAATGTGGTAGTACACTTAGCAACTGTTGATTTAAAATTTCTTGTGGTTATGACATCAGGGCTGAATTTTAAAATAAAATATTTGGTAAATTCCTCTGCATTAGTGTCAATATTGCTATAATTCGTTACTATAAAAAGAATGTCATCAATTGCTGAGGAATTTTTAAATGTATAGTGTAGGAGGATTTTCTGAACCAAATCTCTGTCCCATTGGTTTTCAAACTTTACTCAAATAATTCTTCTGATATGTTGATATACAAGTCAGAACCTGTGTTCAAGCCATGAAATAAAACTAAACAACTTATAGAAGTTTTTAGAAAAGTAAAAATTATTAGTTAGAAGATAATCGTAATTCTCAAAGTACAAGTATCTACTTGAAAATAGACTAGGAATTTCTATCACATTTTTGTTCAAATAATTTAAAAATAGTTTAAGACTTGTTTCAAGGCCAAACTATACAAGAAGGATATCAGTCCTTGTGGCTTATTATATTGAACCTATTAATAATAAACACAGTTTTCAAAATATTTCATTTGTGGTTCTTTAAGAAAGTATGATAAATTCGCCAAACATTAATATATGAAATATAAATAGTGTAAGACATTACCAGAATATTCATGTTTGGGAATTCAAGGAACAACTAGGATTCACATATGAAAGTTTATCAACTCCTCATTGAAGGCCTGAGTCTCAAAGAATTTTTAGTGGAAAAACTTAAATTTCTGTCATGAATATGGCTTGCTTCTGGAGAACTAAAAGTGAGTCCCTCTGTGGAATGAGACAGAACTACCCTGTTGGCTCTTTCCTTTTGAAGTGTTTGTTCCCATTTGAAATAACCACAACATTTTCTGTTTTCTTGGTATTTCCCAATAGGGCAACAATAGAAGACTTTTCCATGGTTTGGTCCATTATTAGAAACAACAAGTCTCTTACATCTTCGGCCACACTTGCATAAGGGAGGTGTCATTTTTCCACTCTTCCAAGGCTCCTGTAGGTTAACTGTAGATGTTAAAATAGAGGGGAGAACCTTCCGGGAAGAACTTCTTACTGGTGTGCAGTCAGATGATGTAGGCTTTTCTTCATAAATACTGAAGGTTTGTTTTTTTGCTGGTGGAAAAGCTGGGGGATTGGATGGATTCCTTTTAGTACCACCTAAAAGAGGATATTTCCCCAAAACTAAAGGATGAGATGCATTGGCATTAACACTGTTGAAGGTACTTGATTTGTGTTCAGGTAATTTAAAGGCAAAAACATCTGAATCTGGATCTTTGGCTTGTTTTATATTATAAATAGTAGTATGAGGACTCTTGTACACAATAGACTTAGAAGTCTCAGATTTTTGAGGAGTTTCTTCTATGCCTCCCAAGTTTTCACAACTTAGCATTTCTGATTCTTTTAAAACCATTAATCTTTCTACACAATTAAATGAAGTATCTGAGTTACTAATGGGAATTGTACAATCCATATTTTGCTCAGGCTGAGAGGCTGGCAGTAAAACTATATCCTCCCAATCAGTCAACATAGGTAAACAGTCAAGAGCAGAACTCATTTCCATATCAGAAACATGATTAACAGATGAAATGGTGGTAGAAACAAGTACCAATTCTGAACCTACTGAAGACTTAGATTTGGTATTAAAAGCAAGATGTTCATTTTTTGTTTGCTTCTGCATATAGACAGGTGAATTCAAGGTAGGAGACTGCAACTGCCCCAGAGAAGTAGAGGGCTTTGTATTACAAAGAGACAAGCAACTTTTGACATTGTGAAGACCTGTTTTTACAGTCTTTACTTGTAATTGATCCTGCTGTACCGGAGAATTCGCACAAATTGAATCCATATGAACTTTTTCATGAGAATTTATTGTATTTTTAGGCTCCCCATCATATATGCTGGCACCCTGTATGCTAATGTTGCAGGCAGATGTTTCTTCAACTTGATTTGTATTCAAATTTCTGGCCAGAATGCTGGGATTCTTCTTAGTGGAAACCTATGATTCCACAGACAAATCCAACAGCTTTAGATACGGTACATTCATAATTTCTTCAGTACACATTATATGTATGACAAAAAAGAAAAGTGTCATTGATTTATACATGATTTCACACATGCAATCTACATTTCAATAAACCTGTGACTAATTCTGGACTTTGAGATGACAGAATAAGGGCAAGACACCACTAACCTTGTTCAAGGACCTTGTAATTTTCATTAGGCAACCATCCCTGATCATTTTCCAAGCAAGAAAGGCAGTATTCCGAGAATCATCCAACCCTGAGAAAATAGATATCAAACACTGAATCTAATGGTACTAGAATAAAAAAAAACAGCAAAAAAAAAAAAAAAAGTTACCACTTAGAAACTGGGGCATAGTGTTAGTTTTATGGCCATCTATTAATTTTAATCACGATAAACTGGTTTTGTGGAAAGCAAAGATCTTCCACATTTACAGAGGAAGATGTGAATGGTTGTTAGACAATTCCCCAAAATGTGACCAAAATTCTGTAGGGACTATGATTTGTGAGGAATCTAAATAATCTTGTTCATTTTTTCACTAGGCCATGGTACCATTTTGGGCACTTTAGTCTCCCTTTTGGTTTGGCTAATTCCTTTCATTCTCTTTAGCAACTAGAAATCCACTAGATGGCAATCTTTATCCTAACAGTTTATGAAAAGTGATAATTTGAAAGTTTTAGAAACAATTTGAATTGTATAGATTAGGGTTTTTTTTTATACTGAAGGATATCTCTTATTAATGACATTACCAAAAAATGAAATGCATTTGGAAGATTTTATACAAGTCAAATGGCTTACACAATAAAATGATTTTTAATTTATACTAACCAGAATGTTCTCGTCCTGAGAATTCTATTCCCACTTCCTGCAAGGCACCACTTAGTCCTTTTGGTTTTCTCCTATAGAAAAGCTGATCAAATAAAAGAAGACATATCTAAAAAATAATTACTATTTGAAAGGCTATGTGTTAACCACTTTTGATAATTTTTAGTTCCATTAGATTTGGAATATGCTTTTCTTGTTGTATTGTTTTTAAATACTTTACAAAATTTATTTATGTGAAGATTCAGAAAAAAATATCTTATTTGTAGAAACCCATACCCATGTGTGATAAAATTTAATAATTTTTCAAAAGAAGGAAAGTCAACATGCCCCCATCTTTGGCTGTTACCTTGTAAGTTGCTCTGAGATCAATCCAAGAATTTAAGAACACAGGTTTTAACAGCTGTTTTCTTTTACACTCATACTCCAGGCAAACCCCCAAGTCCCAGTCTGTATTAAGCATATTAAAATAGGACAAAGTCAATGATGACAGCATTTTAACTTATGCTGCCACCATTTACAAATATAATGTTGGAAGATGATACAAAATAGAACAGTAAGATTTAGTTGCTCTGCTAATATCTAAAAATTATTCACTTTATATAACTTACTATTAAGAAACTAGGTTTTTAATCATGAAACTAAATCTCAAAATGATTTCTTAAACACTCAAAAAAAAAAACCCTACTTCAGAAAGAGTAAGGTATTAAATTACAAGGCTTATATTTCCTGTAGTCTAGGAAAATATTTTTAAATAATATAATTGAGAAACCAAACATTTACTAATTGGAAACCAAATATGACTATCAGTGCTATGCTATCAATGGCACGGTACTGCCATTAATGACTATTAATGACTATTAATAGCAATGCTATATCACAGTCATACAAAAGACCTACTTTAAATGGCTCATTTTTTTCTTGATGTCTACATTTGTAAGTATTAAAATATAAAAGCAAATGATGTAAGCTGAAAGAGGACTCTTTTTATTCAAGGGTGTAGAAAATAACATAAGAGTTTATACTAAATCATCATTTTCTGGATTCAAAAGAAAGGAGAAGAAAATCTTTCTGAGTCTTAAAGTTAAGGCCTAAAATTTTAAGGTATCCCAGAATGGTAATTTTAAAAATATGAATTTACTTTTCTTGGTTAACATCTGTTAGGCACTTGGATTTCTTTACCTTATCCAGGAAGTTAATAAGTATAAATCTAGGTTAGTAAGTATAAAACTAGAAACAAAGAATTACATAGTGTTAATTCAACCCATTTGTGATTTAATAGGTATAACTTATTTTTTTACCTGACCAAGTAACAAATGCACATAATTTTACGTCAGAAGTAGAAGGCTCTGAAACCCCAGTTGCAAAAATAATTTTCTTCTGTTGCTGAATCTTATGAATCCATTTACAGAACTGAGATAAGCAAATCTTCAGAGGGGCCCCTTCATTAACTTGTGCCTGAACAGAGTCACAAAATCGGAATTCAATAATCAATTCCATCCTTTGCCAGCAAAGTATATAAAAGACAACAACAACAACAACAAACAATCAATTCCATAGTTATTGAGCATATATTATAAAAGGGTAGGCACTGTGGAAGGATATAACGAGGAAGAGGTTCTAACTGGCAAAGAGTTTAGCTTGTGAAAAGATGTTAAAACACATGGGGGAGAAATGATGAGAGCTTGCCAAGGTAAGAAAATTCAGGTTGATAAATCTAAAATCACACAAAAATATAAACTGACAGAAATAAAAGACAAATTTGAGTCACTTAATTTCTGTAAAATAAATTTTATCTTCATTTTTATAACACTATTCTTTTTTTTTTTTTTTTTATCTAGTCCTGAATCCCAAATAACACTACTCTTTCTAATTTTTAAAGATTCCAATGGACTTCTGGAGGGGAAATTACTTCTTCTAACACTGAAAAAAATCTAATTCTAAATGGTATATAGCTTTTATTTGCTTTTTGAAACCGATTACTGAATTTTAAGATTTGCATCATACCTGCTTTATGCCTGTCAGTTCCATGCAAAATTCTGAAAGAACTGGATGTTCCTGAGGCTGAACATAAGCATGGAACTCAGATTCAATGTCTCCAGTTGATGTGTTCAACAATACCGCTGGAAATTCAACTAAATGAAAGAATTATCAACTGACACTTGAATACAAGTATGTACAACTTTCAAATTAATGCTGTAATCACCCTAAATGAAATATATTATCATCATAATGGCATTATTAAACAGTTTCAGTAAAAGCATATTAAAATGACCAAAGCAGTGTGATGTAAAGGTTATAATAGAGTTATACCAAAGAATAAGTCAAAATATTGAAGTCATAAGTATATCTACTAAAAAAAACTCTTAATACAATGAAATATGAAGATCACAACGGAATTTGAAATGCGCTCCTTTGTTGCAAAGGCATTTTTTTCAGTTTCTATGCCACTGAGGTTTTGTATATAATCCTAAAACAATTATTTTATATGATGACACATTTAGATATTTGGGATTTTGTTCTTTTTTAGTTAAGATAGGTTTTATATTAAACTACCAAATTACAGATCATCTGTTTTCTTACAACTATTGTTTGGTTTATATCTATAAACTTTAAGGGACTTGTCTAGTGCCATCTTTGGTATTGGCAGTCCCGACTTACTTATTTCCTGACTACGGTGGCACTTCCCATCATTCCAGCATGTCGACTCAAAGTCAATGACAATCAAGTAGTCAAACAACTGCTCTGCAAAAGATCAAGGTGTATTTATGCTTTACTAATGTTGAGAGTGCAAGGCTACAAAATGTAAAGAAACTAAGCACACTACTTACTGGATTTACTTCTTCCTAGATTTCCATTTGCTGGTGCAATTGACTTTCTCCTAATTAATCCAAGCTGCCTAAAAATGTAAAACAATCCAATATGATCTATCAATGAATTCATTCACATTCTGTTTGAATAGACTACCAAATTAATGGTATCAGGGAAATAGCAAAACCCGCATTATTAATGTATTGTGACTGAAAGGAAATTGAACTAGACTTTGGGTTTATCTGCATGGGCCTCAAAAAATATGTATTTGCAAACTTAGGCTAACTGTATCTGCTCCACTTATTTTACAGTTGTTAAAGTAGGTTTTGCCTAAAGTTAAATATTTTAACTTTGGCCTCAAGATTTTTTCGTATATAGTGAGCCATACCCTGATTGGATATGTAAACAGACCGTAACTGACTACTGTACCAATCACTGAGTTTTGGCCAATCACCAGGCAGACAATTGTTCAAACCTTGTTCTACAAAAGGCAAACGCCAAGATGAAACCAATCCAGCCATAACCTCACGTCTGTTTTCTGTCCATAAATCCTCTCCCACCATGCCAGTAGTCCACTGGGGTCACTCTGAACCTATTCTGGTTGGGAGACTGCCTCATTTGCTATTCTTTGCTCAATTAAACTCTGTTGAATTTAATGTGCTAAAGTCTGTCTTTTAACACAGTAATCCTGACTCAAATGATTATAAAGGTAAAAATGCACCAAAAAGTTTACATTATTTTTGCCATTCCATTTTTCAAGCCCTTGCTACATGTACAGCACAGTTCTAAGGAAATAAAACAATAGAGTGCATCGTTCAGTCTTCTAACTTAAAAATCTGAGTAAAGAAACAAGATATCCATGGAACCACTGCAAAGAATCTACGATAAAGGAACCCCAAAGGCAATATGCTAGAGTCCAAAGAAAGGGAAGAGCTTACAGAGGTCCTAAGTGCAGTCTTTAGTGCAGATGAGACAAACCACTTTGATGAGTAAATAGAGTTTTAACCAGGCAGACACCTCCTGATGTAGTTTTTTGTTTAAGAGGTGATAGCGAAGAACCAGGATTTGGGAATAGTAACAGCTAGCATTTATTACTTACTACATAACAGGTACTTCCAGTGGTGGGGAACCAGCTGCCTTCTGATTTCAAGACCGTTCTGTTTTAAGCACCAAAGGAGGCAAGAAAAGCTTCATCTTTCTCTACTGCACCCCTTTTAACAAAAGGATTGGTTTTGCACAGTTTGGATTCAGTCAAAAGGCCGCACTTAAGGACCTAGAAGGCCACATGTGGCCTTAAGGCTGCAGCTTCAAAAAGCTAAGACAGATGGTGACCTTATCTACTCAACAACTGTAGGAAGTAGACAAATTTTGCTACCTATATTTAACGGATGAGAAAAGTAATTCAGTGAATTTGCCAGAAAACACAGCTTTGGTATGTCGGCCCAGCATTGTCCCACTCTGAATCCCACGGCTTACACTAATACATTACATTGCTTCTAGAAATCAGGAATGCGAATGGCATGTCCAGGAATCAGGAAGAAGGTCACAATGTTTCACATTATGAATTAAACAAGACAACTAGGAGGTGGTGGGGTGAACGGCTTCATATGCTGCCTGAGACCTCCGACCGGTCTACAGGGCACTGTCACGTGCAGTCGTCTCCCGAGGCCTAGAATGGGCAGACATTGGCTCAAGGCCACACAGTTAAGAACCTCAGGTTCCTCAGCCTCGAGCTCCTTCCACCTGAGGCTGGCAACCGAGATCCAGGCAGGGGCCTTTCTGCCCAAGCCAGAGACTCCGGAGCGCGGAGAAGGTAGGACGCCACCGCAACGCCATGTGCCCAGACCTGTGGCGGACGCCAGCACCGGACCAGGAGTGAGCCCCGGTGCAGAAACCCCTCACGTACCGCGCCAGCCGTTTCGTCGCCATTCCCGACACTCCTTGCAGTTCGCAGTCCAACTGCCGGAAGTCGCTCGACCCCCACTTCCGGTCCATTCAAACGCCCGGCGCGGTTGGGAAGGCTGCTGCGGCGGCTGAGGCAGCGACTTCCACTTTCCGCCCGGCTCCTGTTCTGCGTTTCCGGGGCTTAGGGGTGTGAGGAGTAGTTTTAGGCCCGGGAGCCGCTTGACAGCACCCCTTTCCCTCTTTGCCGGCGGGCGGAGGCGCGTTGTTGCCGTTGGGGAGCCGTTTCGAATTCGGCCCCCGACGCGGATGGTAGAGCCGTTTGGCTCAGTGCGGTGCGGCGGCGGGGAAGGAAGATCGTTGGCACCCTCGATCGGGTGCCAGGGCGGGGCCGGCTCTGTAAACTGTGAATGGAGGAGCGGATCCCAGGGAGGTTATAAGCTGTCCAGCCCTCGCTGCTCTCCCCTCGGGAGACGCCCTGCCGGTTTCCTCAGCTCTAGCTGCTCTTTCTCCACAGCCTCATGGAGCCCGAAAAGGAAAGGACCCGGAGGCAACCCAAAAAGGGCAGGAAGAGGAGGCGGGCCCCGAACAAGCTGGTCGGGGCCGCTGAGGCGACGAGAGCCGGTTGCGATCTCAAAGAGAGGCAGCCCGAGGCCAAGGTGAGCAAAGGGGAGCCCTAGCAGGCGGCGCAAGGCGGTCTGGAACTCCCGGACCCTCGTCCCAACCGCCTTCCGGGGTCCCTGGACGAACCTACTCTCTGATCTGTAAATGGGAATGATAAATGTAACACCACCTACTTCCGGGCTGTTATTGGCGGTTTAAAACTGGTATAGTGCCTTGAACGTAATAGGAATGCTCATTCAACAAATAGAATTGTTTTATGTTCTAGGGATAACGCAGTGCACAGAAACACAAAATTCCCTGCCCTTGTGCAATTTACCTTCTGGCAGGGGTGTAATACGGCTGATCATCATCCCTGCCATTTATTGAGAGCTGTATATACTTCATTCATCCCTTCAGGCATTCGTCAGTTTCTTATTGTCTGCCCTGTGCCGGACACTGAGGCACTGGGGTACATCAGTGATTAGACAAAGATGACTCCTCTCATAGGGCTTATGTTCTAGTGGACAGACAGGTGATAAAATAGGTAATGATAAGTAAGTTATATAGTATGTTAGAAGGGGATTAGGGCTATGAAAAATTTTTTCTTAAATAGAATTCCATTCAACCAGAGAATCACAGCCTGAAAAACAAATGGAATTCCATCTTTTTGCCTCTCAGATTGGCAAAAATATACTTAAATGCCAACGTAGTGAAAAGTATAAGGAGATGACAATCTCTTTTACTTGTTTCTCTCTCTACCTATTGGTCTATTTATTTAGAGCTAACGTCTGTGTTGCCAGGCTGGTCTCAACTCCTGGCCTCAAGCGAGCCTTCTGCCTCAGCCTCTCTAGTCACTGGGATTACAGGCATAAGCCGCTGCACCCCGCCATTTTTAGTTTATTTTTCATTTGTTTTGGGTTTTTTTGGTACCCCAGGTGGGACTCAAACCCACAATTCTTGAGTTAGGAAGTCAACACTTTTTTCTTTTTGAAACATTCTCAAATTTAAAGAAAAGTTGCAAGAAGAATACAAAAAACTCCTCTCAGCCAACATTTTTTTTTTTAGAGACAGGGTCTTGCTCTGTCACCCTGGCTACACCGTGGCTACAGTGCAGTGGCATCATCATAGCTCACTGCAACCTCAAACTTCTGGGCTCAAGTGATCTTCCTGCCTCAGCCTCCCGAGTAGCAGGGACTACAGGCGTGTGCCAGCATGTCAGGTTAATATTTTAAATTTTCTTGTAGAGATGGGGTCTTGTTATGTTGCTTAGGCTGATTTTGAACCCCAGCCAACATTGGAAAGTAATTACTGACACAATGTTGTATTCCTGTCCGCACCCCTAAATATTTTAGTGTATATTTCCTATAAATAATTGTACATAATCACAATGCAACCATAAAAGTCAGGAAATTAACATGAATGTACTGGTACCATCTACTATTCAGATCTCATTCAAGTTTTCTCTAGTTGAGTAATCTGTTTTAGCAGTAGGGTCCAGTCTAGAATCCTGTTAAATTTAGTTGTTATGTCAATCCAAACAGTTCCTCAGTCATTCCTTGACATTCATTACCTTACAGCTTCCCAAGTAGCTGGGGCTACAGATGCATACCACCACGTCCAGCTAATTTTTCTATTTTTTGTGGGGATGGGGATCTTACTCTGGCTCAGGCTGCTCTCAAACTCCTGAGCTCAAGCAATCCTCCCACTTCAGCCTCCAGAGTGCTAGGATTACAGGTGTGAGCCATAGCGCCTGGCCCAACCTTTTTGCTTTTAAAGAATCCTGGGCCAGTTATTTTGTAGAATTTCCCTCAAGTTAGCTTTGTCCGTTTCTTTATTGGGTAAATTTAGTTTATACATCTTCAGCATGAATATCACAGAAGTATAATCTTTTGCAGATTATACATGATTTTGATTTGTTCCATTTTTGGTGATAATAGCCCTGATTGATTAAGATCGTGTCTGCTAAACTTCTCTAAAGTTCTCTTTTACTTTTTGTAATTTCATGGGAGGTGCATCCTCATTACACTTTCAATTTATTTATTTACTTTTATTTACTCAGTGATACTTAATTTTGTTTTATGTGTTATAATCTGTTACTTATTATAATTCTCTAAATATCCAAGATTTTGTGATTAAGCTAGCTTCTGCATCTTTTTGCATGACCCCATCATTCTTTGAGCATTTCATTACTTTCTGGCATAAAAAGGTAGTATTCCAGGTGCATATGTGCTTTCCCTGCCTGTGATATTAGGGCTTGAGCTCTTAACTGGTATACTCTGCTGCCTCCCAGACCAAAATGAAAATGGTAGTTATCTCTGAGTTGTAGACGTGACTTATTTTCATTTATCTATTGTGTATCTTTTATCTATTTTATGTTTCTCGTCTGAATCTTATAAAAAGCATTAACTACTTAAATAACCAGATGTAAGTGTAAATAAAGCCTTTTTAAGGAGGGTGGAGAGAGCTTCATTGAGCTCCCTGTTGCCCTGGAATAAATTCTGACTCCTTAGCTTAGACCACATTGATCTGTGATCTGGCTGCTGCTTCCCTCTCCTCACACCTCTCCTACTTACAACATGCAGTCTTGGCTCTAGCCAAACCAAACTAAAAGTTTGGAGGCAATGTTCCCTACAACCTGGTAGACTCATTGTTAAGGCTCAGCCCCAGTATTTTTTCATCTCAGTAGCTACCCCCAAACTCTCTAACCTCATAGGCAGTTAGCCTATTTGCTCTCATACCTTTGTAATAGCACTTACCAACACTGTTAGAATTATCTATTCTTGCATTTTTTTTTCCCCATCGTAGAATAGACTCCGTTAGAGCATGATTTGTGTTTTATTCCTCCTACTATTTCTAGCATGTGACAAAGAATTTATAATTCAGGTTCTGTATCAATGTTTGTTAAATATCCTGTTAATAATGTCATACAGCAGGTAGTTGTTTTAGACCTTCATTTTCAATTAATTAGAACACTCCTCAATGTTTGAATATACCTGTATGTTAAAATAATCAGAAACTAGAATAATAATTTGCCTTGTTTAGTTGCTATTCTAGATAATCATGTTTGTTATGTCCTGTTTTATCTTTGCAGAAAGCCCGCTTATCTCCTGTTTTATTTGCTGAAAACTATGAAGTAACCCATGGCCAGCTATGTGAATTGCTTAAATATGCAGTTCTGGGCAAATCCAGTATTCCTAAACCCAGGTATGGAATGAATTTAAATGGTATGTATAAACCAGAGGTTCAAACTGGTGTCTAGAGGACCATGTCTGGCTTATTGACATTATTTTTGCCATGTAGCATGTCCTAAATTTTCTTTTTTTATGATGGCTGCCAACAGTTAAATCTGGGAATTCCTGAAAAAAAAATCCAGATTTTTGACTTCTTCAAAAAACCCAAAGATCTGGCAGTTGTCCCTTTATTCCCACATGGCAATAATTTGTCAAAGCTGAGTGGTGGCCTCTCCCTTTACATGGGGCATATATATGCCAATGTCCTACCTGGCCTGCTTCCCTTATTTACAGTATCTGTCTGGCTACTATAGGTATTTTAGTTTGCTTCCCCCTGTACAGACCTAGTTAAAATAACATGATGATAGGTTATGAATTCTAGTCAATCTTTTTTTTTTCTTTTACAAATAAAGGGCAAAGAGAGAATTTTGCTATTCTGATATTGTCAATGCCATTTTTCAGTGTCTTATGAAAATTGTTTTTGTATATGTAGTAAAGAGATTTTCTTTTTTTTTTTTAAGATGAGGTCTTGCCTTGTTGCTCAGGTTGGTCTCAAATTCCTGGGCTCAAGCAATGCTCCTTCCTCAGCCTCCTAAGTAGCTGGGATTACAGGTGTGCACCACTGCACCCAACTCGAGATTTCAAGTGTACACATTTTTCTGGGGGAATTTGTTATCAGTTGGCTAGATAGTTCAAAACCCGTCTTCTATATCAACAGATACTGCCATTATTCTGTTACTTTTTGTAAAGCTGAATTTCGTGAAGCAAGCCATTTGATTACCTGGCTTAGGAAGGGCTGCAGAGTAGGGTGGGATTTTGGAGATGAGTCTTTGTAAAGTGATCTTAGTTCTGATTTAAAACAAATTTTGATAGGACAATGGATTTAAATATGTTTAATTATGTTGCATTTTGTTTTTATTTGATTTAAATGGAACAAATATTTGTTTTAAGAGATCTTTATTTGAATTGTGTGCAGTAATGGCTGTCATCCAGTTCCAGGCAATCAGTGAGTTATTATAAATTCTCTTATTGGTCACTCACTGCTTTTTTTTTCACACTTGCTTTCTATATGCCTGTAACTAACTTGAGAGCATCACTTTTAGTTGTGTGGGTTTGATTTTTCAACAGCTGGTGCCAGCTTTTTCACCAAAACCACCTGAACAACGTGGTGGTTTTTGTTCTGCAGGGAATGAGTCAGCTACACTTCTACAGGTTCTATTTGGAGTTTGGATTTCTCCGAAAGGCATTCAGACACGTAAGTCATGAAAATTTTGTATTAGGAGTTGAGCCAGATCCTCTCATCCTGAAACTAGTACATGTGCCTGGGACCATACTTCTTGGTAACCCTACTGAACAAGCAATAGGAGATGTAGAAAGCAAAAGGACTAAGATACAATTGGCTCATGTTGAAATTAGACTTGTCTCTGATTTTTCTTTGGTAATCTAGTCAAAACACTTATTCCCAGATTATAATCTGTAGTTCCCAGGTTGTTACTGTTCTATTTTATTTGGGCTATGGTGTTTTCAGAAATTGTAAAATTTACACAAATTCTATGTTTTTATACCTCTCCAAAAAAAAATCACAAGATTGGGCACCCTTAGAACAGCATATGGAGCTGAACAGCAGCTGTCATGTTTATAAAGAGGCATGTACCCTCCATTTTCCCATATTCTCCTTCATTTGCTATTGGCTTGTTTCATACATTTATCCCTGAAAGTGTTTGAGTTGGTAAGCCCTAATTTAATCTCCCTGGGTCACCCTTTTCTTTTTCTTTCATTTATTGAGCACTTCCTATGTGCCAGGCCCTATATTAATCATGGATAGCATGCTACGTGCATCATCTCTTACAGTCCTGGAAAAGCTAGATATTTTTATCCCCATTTTATACATAAGAAAATGAGTAATTTGCCCTAGTTACAGTTAGTAAATGGTGGAGCTGGAATTTAAGCCCAGGTAAGCCTGAGACTGGAGATCTCAACCTTTTTGCCATGTGGCATCATCTGTCGTGACGGCATGGCATGCTGTACAATGAAATAATAGATACGGAAGTGCTTTTGAAAAATATAAAGGACTTTCTTTGTCTAAGTTGTACATTTTTGTAAAGTTTGTCCTTTTTACAATGTGTAATCCAAGAAGCAGAGAAAATTTCGAGTGGTGGGGGTGGTGTGGCTTCATTTACCTAGCTACTTTTCCGTATTAAACAAACAGTTCTTTGCTGGGTATGATGGCTCACACCTGTAATCCTAGCACTTTGGGAGGTCAAGACGGGAGGATCGTTTGAGCTCAGGAGTTGAGGCCAGCCTGAGCAAGAGCGAGACCCCGTCTCTACTAAAAAAATAGAAATAAATTAGCTGGACAACTAAACTATATATAAAATTAGCC